>QYTT01088336.1:0-20259 GCA_006980735.1 Dasypogon diadema | reverse complement strand
CAAAAATAAATGGAATTTATTTGTGGACTCAAATCTAATATTGGTTTACACAGAACTAGTGTTTTTGTCCAGGAAAAAGCAATCACAACTGTGCCTTCACTTAAGCGAATTTTTATTGGACAGTATGTTTCTCTTGCTGTAGAGGAAACAACTTAAATATTCCAATTTTTGACAAGATTTATGCAGTAGAATATAGTTTTTAGTTTTATTGAAGCTGTCCTGTAACATTAAATATTTATCAAAGCCAAAATTGGATTTGCGATTTTTGTTTTTGCAGTGCCCACTGTATTAATGTAGGATAATTTTGGATCTACATCTTTGATGTCGATTTTGTGACTATATTTGGTGCAAATGGATATTAAAATGCTCGGTAAAATTGTTTTCTGCAGAAAACTAAAAAAAATCCTTCACATAGTGTACCATGCCAGCTTTTACTTTAAAGGCAATTTGCAAGAAAAAAACTTCTATCGGCACTTTACTTGATTTTGGCGGGTGTAGGTCTATATCACAATCATTTTCGGCAATAGGCGGAAATGATATTATGAATGTCTGATACTGGCTTTCCAGCGGTAACTTATTTGAAAAATAAACGAAAATATACACTCAAAATTTTGTACAATCTTGAAATTGCCGATTTTTATAAGTATACATATTAAAAATAGCTTAAGCTATTATTTTTGAACCAGTGCGAGAAGAAAAAATAGCTGTCTCCTTATGATATTTCTTTTCCCATTAGAATCCGATCACCGACCTCTATAATATGGACTGAGCATGTTACTCAAACTGCATTAAATTGAATGGCACCACTTTTATATTGCTGCCTCTTTTAGAATAAGCATTCTGTGTCTAGGATAAATGCCAATTTTACCCATAAGATACTGAACAACAAAAAAGAATGGAACTACATTTCCTCTCGTTTCTAATAAGTATTCTATGTCCTGGATAACTGGCCCCACATGAGATAGCAAATTGAGCAGTCCATTTATTAGAGGTCGGTGAATCCGATGGGCAATTTCTTTTTTTCCTATTTCTTTCAAATTTCTTCAGAACTTAAGCCTTAGATCCCCTTGAAAGTAGCTAATATTAATAATTTTTGACATTCTCAAATTGTTATGCAATCTTCTTTGTTTTCTACTCAATGATAGTGAACCTCTAACTCATTAAGAAATAAAAAAAATACTTAATCCAAGAAACTAAATGAACCAGTTATTTTATACAAAATACATGTCTCTGCAATCAGCTTGTTTTTTCAGCGGACAACCCAATGAAGCACACAGCACAGCTTATGTGGAGGGAATATTTAGGGAAATTTAACCTGATAAATGTTGTAAATGAGCCACAATTTTTGGCACGGAATTTTTACTGTGAAACACCTCGGTGAATTCGCAAGTAAATTATCGTCAGCAGGATTTTCTCAACTCATGGTATGCGGTAGTCAAACCCAAGTCCAGGGAGGTGTAAATCTGTAGACATGTGCCTCAGCCCGCTCGGTCACCGGCGCGGATTGTTTCTGGATGAAGTGCAGGAAAGAGAAAGAGTTAGCCCTTAGGGTGATGCCGTCCCTTTAGAATTTTATGGACAGAAACGGTACAATTATAGTTTGTCCTCATAAACATAATATTGTATTTCCCGAAAAGTTCTTCTGTTTCTAATGCAGAATTATTATTCTCAAATCTTCAAAAAATTATAATAGCTTTCAGTTAATTGCAACATCTAAGTATCTTTTAAAATGCCTGTAGTTTGATTTAAAGTTAAAGCTCATTTTTGAATAACAACACTGAATTATTGGTTTGATAGTATCAATTTTGACTGCAGTTTTTTCAATTTCGTCATTTAAAACTGAGTTTTTTCATCACTTTATGATATCTAAGCAGTCCTACTAGAATTTATGTACGTTTCATGGCAACTGAAAAGTGTAATAACTGAAGAATGGGAAATCGTCATAACTAAAACAAATGTTCTTATGACTTTTGAATTCAAAAGCTTTTTACTTGTACAGGAAAGACTGTTGGCGGTAAGGACAGATTGCGCTAAAACACAGTCCTTTCTGGAGAGAAAAGAAATGGAGAAAAATAAAGGTGTAAACTTGTGGAAAAGATGAATAAAGAGTCTGAAGAGCAGAAAATAAACTAGACAGAAGTGTAGATAAAAAACACATAAGGATATAACAAAACAAATATATTGGAAAATAACTGTTCATTAAACAATAACAGAAATATTTCACAAGCTGTACTAGAACACCTTAAGTTTATTCACACATTATTTTTACCACTTTGTCAAGTTTATTTAAGAATTTAATTAATATAATATTCATTGTGTTGTTTATGTGAAATATTGCGTCATTTCTTACGCGTCAAACATTGGTGTAATTTACGTTGTGTAGACAATTCGCCCATAAATGATCGTACGATTCTAATCTCAGACATGTTATTCCAAAAATTGCACTATTTGTTTATTTTCATTATTATTACCTTGAAGTGACTCCTATAGATCACTTTGGCCCATAAGTGTATTATATACAAGAACGTAAAAATTGACGCTCGCTCTATTTTAGGTGTCAAAAATGGGGTGTTACATTAAAAACATGTATTTGACCTCTAAGTGACCTTTAAAATTGACTCTGGACCAAGTTGAAGATCACAACCTTGTGTGCCACTACCCCTTTACCCTCTGTGAATTCTGTATATTATATAGGCGTTTATAAAAAAACATACATACATATTGCAAAACAACTTTCTAAAATACAGACACTGCAAACGATTAATCATCTCGCGTTACGTCTGAAAAGGAGAATTTTTATTTAATAAAGAATATTAAGATACAAATGTTTTTTTTTATAAAAACCTGTTTTTCTTATCTAACTCACATACACAAAATCATGAGATTAATCAGATTTTTTCATGACCGTTATAGTCGATTTTCTTCCAGGTTGACATAGCCGCTCCGGAACTGTATAGTAAAGATTGAAAAACATGTTAATAAGGAAACAAATCTCATATGGCATACCACTGAAAGAATTACCCCATTTGGTTCAGGATATTTTAATTTTACTAAAGTATCTGTGTGTCGAATTTTATCTATCTACTTCGTTTTATAAGGAAAAAAACACTTTTTTATTTTATGTAGCTAAAGGTTTCACATGACAACCCCATGAAAGAGTTGTCTGAATTGGCCTGTCAATTTTAACAAGGTATCTGTGTATTAAATTTTAAAGCTGTACTTAAAGCATTTTCGAGATAACACGTGGACAGACAGATAAGGGGATAGACGTATGGAAATCTATTAAACGATTTTTTTTCTTCTCCCCTTAATGGCAATATGATTTATTTTTATGTATCATGAATATTTTTATGCATTATAAACGTTTGCTTAAAGCAGTAATACCCTACGTCTAGAGTGTAAAAATGTTTAATTTACGAAACGTTTAAACGTTTTTCTGTTTTTTAAAAAGTTAAACCTTTTTCTTATGAAACAGATTTCACCAGAAGCCCAGAAATAAACGTTTCGTAACAGCTATAATATCCTAGTTGGGTTTTTTTTGGGCAACAGAGTTATGAAAGCTCAAAAGAACGTTTTGAAATCCCTGGTGTACAAAGTTAATTTTTTTCTTCTTTTTTTCTTTTTTTTAAAGAAAACCTGAGATAAGTAAAGGCCATTAATAATTTAAAATTTATCTTAATGTCTTTGCTCACATTTGTGTTATTTTAATTGCTATGGAGAGCCAAATCAATTTTTAAACACAAAAATTTTCAATAAGTGCCATCTATTTTCCCCTCGAAGACTTAAATAACCCATAGTAAGCTTATTAGCTCTGTAAAATAACAGAGTTAATTTAAAACAGTTAATGTATGACTATTCTGTACTCTGCTGCCTTTTGGCAGCAGCTTATATTTCTGAAGCTCTAGAAATTGGACATTACGAAAGGAAAAGTAATTGAGTTTACTTTAAAAAGCAGTAATGTAACGCACATTACACTTTTATGCGTTTATTTCAATTTAATTTATGTCACACCAAATGAGAAACCTGTCCAGGTCTTCTGAAGAGAGATACAATCATTCAAATCACATATTCTTCCGTACAGCTTGAAATCGTATGGAAAAAACTTACCAAAGTGGAAGCACCTCACTACATCATTAATGGAGAGGATAAATACTATAAATAGTAATGGACTAAGATGTCTGCCTTGTGGAGTACTGGAATTTACATGAATCAGTTTAGACATACAACTACCAATTTTAATAAAATGTTTTCTAGCGTGGAGATAGAAACTGAACCAAAGCAAACGACGTACTATATGTATTTATGAGCTTCAATTCTGGAATAGACAATAGAGTCCAACAGTTTAGGTGCATATTTCACACTGTTTCTGTTTCCTGACTTGGAAATATGAATTATGTACGAAACCTTCCATACCTGCATAAAGTTACTTGTGGTCAAAGACCGATTAAATATATTAGTCAGTTACTTTAATATATTTAATGAAGTCAAGGCTAAATGAAAAAAAAATCCTTACTGCTTTCTCGTCAACCATAATTCAGCATTTAACCGGGTTGACAGAAAAGCACTATTTTACAATTTGAGCATCATAGGAGTCTCAAAAAAATTTAAAAGCACTCTGAAGGAAATGTACGAAAATACAAAAGCCCCGATATGGACAGGAAGTGAGTTATCGGAATGATTTGAAATCAATTCTGGAGTTATGTCTGGATGTATGTTGAGTCCCCTTTTTGTTTTCATTGTACATCAATGATTTGCCGGAATTAGCTAATTGGAGAGGAAGTCAAGATTGACGGTACGATAATAACTGCTTGATGTATACTGATGACATCGTGTTAATTGCCGATTCACAGTTAAAATTACAACAAATGATAAATTTTAATGCTGGTAAATTTTTAAGTATTTATTTTTAACGATCCTAAGGAAAAAGCCAACGTATGGGACTAGAGTCGAACCAGCGACTTTTCGAGTTCTGATCGGATGCTCAAATTGCTGACCTATCTAGACGGCTAATCCTCCTCATGCCAATTAATAGCCTACAAAGTCACAACTTTTTTTGCTTTAGGCTGAATTTATGCTAGTTTCGCCGGCCACACAGTACGGATTTTTGCTCCAGATTTACCCGATCGTTCCAAGAACGATCAAATAAATGTGTAGTGTGTGGGAAAAATCTGTCGGCTAAATCTTGAACGTAAGATTTTTAGCTAGTCTTGAAATTTTACCCAAATCATTCAAGTCTGGAACAGAGAACCGAAGTGTGTGGAAGATTCGTGCTTCGTTCCTCCAGGTTTGTCATTGGTTCCTACCAACGAAAAGTTCGATCCATCTTTTATATCGCGCAAAACTGAAAACAAAGTCTGTAGTGTGTGGACAGCATCGGGTAAATCTGAAAACTGCTGCGACTTGAACGATCTCGATCGGTTAAATCTGAAGCAAAATTCCCTCGTGTGGGGCCAGCCTTAATTTGGAGAGTAATAGAGTCCGTCCCAAATATCGACATATTTGGATGATCTTCAGCATCACTATAAGTCACCTTAACATTCTTCGAGAAAACAAATAAATCCTGCAACAAACATCCCTCCATCTTATGGGAGTGTGGGGAAAAACTTTTCGGTCTGTAAACCGTTGAGAAGATTAAGATTTATACCGCCCTCCCCATTTTTCTCATAACTCTTGCCACTGTATACTAATCATGTTTGAACTGCTCTGATTTCACACCTTTGCTCAGGGATTCTATCTTCACACAAATTGCTATTAGGAAAGTGTAACGACAGCAGAAGCTCCACTTTTAATAGCGCCGAACAGCCCTGCTGACTCACGAAGTCTATCTTGCCATAGGTGTCGATAATGGCTTGCTTTTTATATGTATATCCTGATAGGTCCATTATAGTGCTTCTGTATTTCCGAATACATCATACTGCCGTTAGTTCTATTAGGATCCTTTCAGGGATCTGTGATCCGTATTTTACACGATATGTTAGATATGAGAAAGCTTTTAGTCCGATGTGAGCCGCAATGGCGGACAACAGATAAATGCAGGTGTCAATTTCGGAGCAGTATTTGGACTTCTTTAAGCGAACTCTGTAACAATGCCCAGAGACAAAGCGACAGTTAAATAATGGGCTTTTCCGGGTGAATCTGTTGTCATGAAGGAAAAGACAGTCCCATCGGTCGGAAAGGTAATGACTATGGAATAATCCACATGGACTGTTTGGAGGACGAGAATTATTGGATTCGAGGAGAAATTAAAGGAGACATAGTCACATTTGACAAAGAAAAAGTAATGTTCCACCACGATAACGCACTACCTCATTCATTCGGAATCGTCACGACCAAATTGCATCAATTGCGATACGAAGTGCTGCTCTACCCGCAATACTCGCTCGATCTGGCTCCCTGCGACTTCTTTCTGTACCTCAACATGAAAATGTGGCTCACGAGGAAAAAAATTCGGCTCTAACGAAGAGGTCGTCATCGAAACAGAAGCCTTTTTTGAACAGTTTAGTGAATCATATATTTTGGAAGAGTTAAGATTAAAGAAATAACTTGGACGTTGTGAAAAGTGTGTTACCCTAGAAGGAGATTACGTTGCGTGTAAAAAAATTTAGGAATTGCGCAATGTTAATAATAAATAATTCTCAATACTTTCCAGCTTAAATGTGGGGATTTAAATATTGTTTTTAAACACTAAAAATATCCTCTCGCAACACATGTGCCACTACTGCTCATCTGCAGTGAAACTCTTTTGCACAGAAAAACCGTTGACTCTATTAAATACACGAAATGCACATTAGCATGTAAGAAACCCCTTTAGTGATTAAATCTATCTCAAATAGTGGATTAGTGGAAAATTAATAGCAATCTATTCCCTCTTTTCAGATTTTTATTCAGAACATATGCTTCGCTAGCTCTTCTGAGTCTGGTTGGAGCTACTCAACTGCGAGGGCAAGGCATTCGAGGTAAGTCTCTCCTTTGCTTGATTTTTGTTTATATTTCATTTAGTTCCACGGTGGAATGCCAAATTCCACCAAGTCGGAAACTACTTATTCAAATTCGATTTCCGCCGGGAAAATGTAATGTAATGCGACAGACCGTGCTGACTGTTTAAACCTCTTAATAGGAAGGAGGCGACAATGATGGAATGATGCTCTGTCTGGCCTGGCTACAGATCTCATATCTTGGGTGTAAATATAGCGATGTCGGTTTTAGATATAAAGTAGGATGCAGATTGATATCTAGCTGTGTCGCGGGCGGCTCTATTGATTCAATAGAAACGCTTGAACAAGTGATGAATTTAGATAATTTGTTACGTTGTACGTGTTGCTGCCAGCTCATGTTATAGCATTTGTTATTCAAGCAACGAGTGAGGAAAAATGGAGGAGAAGCGAGAAATATAAGCTTATGTGGGTTGCTGTTACACATGTTAACACGTGCATATTTGTAATCCGATTTTCTGGAAGAATTTTAGTCCTTCTTTAAACATTTTGGACTCGCTCCAGGGCGATGTTTTTGTCTTCTTAAAACCTTAATATTATGACAAACTCTGGGGATCTTTAAACCAATTGGAATTTTAATTTCGGCAGAACATCGTAGGTATCGCAATAGAATTCATAATGAACTGTCGTTAAAATACCCTTGATCTAGCAGTAATAGATCTAATATAGATAGAAAATACCAAATTAATGACTAATATATCACACTTTTCATATGATACATACAAAAGAAGAAATACATGTGGGAGATGGACACGTTGAACAACAACTAAAGGTTGACTCACACTGACAACACTGACACAAAGGAATCCACCTGCAATAATTAATTAATTTTTGTTTATTTCTTCTTTTGTAGAGGTATAACAGTGGTATTTCTAATTTGAAACTTGTAGAAAAATTTACTCAGTGCTAAGTAGGTCCCCCTTCCTTTTTATGATTTTTTTGCAATTTCCTAAGCGTAGAATTCACCAGGTTTGTCCTGATGATATTTTTCCATTTCGAATTGTTTCATTTTGTATGTCTATTTTCGAGGATATCCCAGAGGTACCTTGGGTTGACATTTAGGAACTACGATAGTGTCTCCATCCAGTTGGGAGTATTATAAAGCAACCAACATATGCTTTGGGTAATTATCTTGGATAAATACGTAGTACCCATACATTCGATACTTTTTTTAATATGTTTATTATTTAAGAATAATAATATAATAATTATGGTTAATATTACCTTCAAAAAGACGCAATTCACACATGCAGTCGTAAACAAACAATGATCATGCATCTTCGTTTGTTCAACTTTCTTGTTCATATCATTATTTTTCCATTCGACTTTTAAATGTTAAATTTACTCTTATTTATGTATATTACTTATTTTGAAAACGAAATAAGGTGATTTTCTTATGTTTATGCGCTTCTTAAGTATTGTTTGCCAGCGGGATACAAGCTTTTTACGGAACATTTCTCACTGTATCTCAGGAGCTATCTTGGTTATACCTTTTTTACGGTATTTTTTTTTAATTTTCGATTTTCGCTTTCAGTAAGTTTTTGAGGACGACCTATTAACACAAAAACCTATACACAATAGATATAATAGTAGATGCCAGCCTGTATTTAGTTTTATCTTTAATTTACAAATAACACTATAAATTCTATGAAGTTAACTTATAAGGAGCTAGGATTTGAATTTAGGTAGACCCATAATTATGTAAATTCAAGTAATTTATTTTTATCCTTTATCGTTTACAAAATATAATTTTAGCTAAACCTATTTCTATCCTGTTCCCTACACCAATTTATCTAATCTATCCCTTCTTATTTTCACTCTAAGCTTTCCTATAATTCTAACACTCCTTTACCTTAAGTTTTCCATGTTCCTCGCTCTCATCCTATTCGGCCTCTCCTCAATTTCTTTCTACTTAGTGTCCTTTCTTCTTATTTTGGTTTTCCAGTCTTCTTACTTTTTCGCTTTCTCCTCTATTTTAAAACTATGCTTTTCTTTTATTCGAAATCTAGTATCCTCGCGCTATCCACACATACTTTCTCCTCTTCAGCTCTTTCGGTTCTCGTTCACGTCTTGAGGGTTTTTCAGCTCGCCTCTTTTCTCCCTCTTCCGAATCAACCTCTCTCATTTCTCGACTTGCAACTGCCATCTTTGTTACGATGTTTGCCAGCAAATTTGAAAATTCTCTAAACTTTAAAGACTCCTGCTGGCCAGTGCTGCTAACACCTTGGAACAACTCCAGGACCATAGACCTTTTTATTTCTTGCTTTGTTTTTAAATTAGAATGCCGCCATTCGTAGGTCCTTAAACAAAGTGTGGAAGATTTATTTACTAGCATTTATTTGTGGAAGATCCAATGGATTTCCGTAAACCTGCGGTGAGATACGCCTTGCGTTGACGTGTGACTGAGATAGTGAATAGTGTGGGGATAGATACTGGGTAACGACGTGGATAGATATTGAGAGTGTGTGCGACTAAATATTCAAAGTGTGTGTGTGGATGGAATCGTGTTAAGGTGTTTATGTACTAGTATGAACCAGTAGGTAGATTTGTGTGGAGAAGTGTGTGAATGTGAAACAAAGTTAAGTACGAGGTGAATGTGTAGATATGGGCTGTGAATGCGTTTGTGTTGTATCTTTGATGAGTTGATTATCCTACGGAATGTGCAACTTGACTGACGATATGGATTGGTTCGGAAGACGACTAATCACTTGAACCTAATTCACTTCTTGACCTGCCTGACTATTTAATTTCTTATATTCTACAAAATGCTCCCATGCTTTGTTGTCCTAGCTATTACATCAAGATGACTGAAGTAGATGAGCTGTGATATTGGCTAATGCACTTATGGAACAGACACCCGCTGTTACAAACTAATGGAAGCACTTTAAAAGAAAATGTTCAAAATCCTAGATTAATCCAAACTTTAAAAAAAGTAAGAAGAAGAATTTTATACTCTATATGACAAACTTCTTGACAACGAACTAATATCTTTCCAGTACCTAATTCAGTATGAATCCCAACCATCTTAATAAATTATTTTCTTTTCTCAAAAAAGATATTCATAAAAATGAGTGAAAATTTAGAGAAGCATTAAATCAAAATTATTTAAACTAAAATCAAAGAATAACAAATAATGTAATGAATAAAAAATCTAACTGACTATCCTGGCTTCGGATAAGTTCCTTCTGAACATTTGTGGACTGATAGAGACAGCTCTAGAAAAGATTTAAATGTGGACCAACTGTTGCCTGATCATAAATTCCTCAAATACTTATCTCGTTCTCTTTACTGGAAGAATAACATAGAGGAGGGCGTTGCATAGGCGTATTTCTGCGAGAAGTTTTGAGGCAAAAGTGGGGTATTACATTGAATACATACCGCTATCGTTGGAGCTGTACTTACGGCGTATTCTGGCTTGATGGACTATCTTGAAAAGGGCAAAAACCTCACAAAGTATAAGGAGCAGTCTGATTGAGTAGCACTTGTGCACTTAACACCGGTTGTAGTCGTTCAAATCATGTCCAATTTTCTACCCCTGGACGTCAGTGTTAAAAGCATCGATGTTAAAAGTTCCCTAAGATTGAGGGAATCAGGCTGTTATTCTCATATCAGGGTCACAGCAACTCTGAAGGCAGTTTATACAGAGATCGATTTCAAAAGAGGCTTCTGCCTTTGTATTTCTAACAGAAAGGAGTGGGATGTATCTCGGGTGGCATGTGTGTCTATACGAGTATAACGAGGTAAAGTTGGTTGGTAGTGAGAGCTGGAGTTTTTTTTTGTACTACTGCAATGCTCAGAAATCCTACCTCTTACCATATTATTGTAGCGTGTTTCAAGCGGAGATCTATGACGCAAGCAATGTTGCTATACTGCTAGCGACGACACCCGATATACAACGCACTTGACACGCACTTGAAAGCACTTCACTCAGGTATGATCAAGTCGCGTCTAATTCAAAGGTGTCGGGAGAATCTCTTTGCCTTCGGACACCGTTTCAAAATCATTCTTTGATGGGTCCCGGATCACAGTGATATATCAAGAAATAAGATAGCTGATGAGATTGCGAGGAAGGGTTCAAGTATGGTTATTTCTCTATCGGACAAATCCAAAAGCATAAAGACTGGTAGGCTATTATGGTAGCTAACGGTAACTAACTACTTGCGAAACATCAAGTCGGTTCTGGTCAATAACCTCAGCGGAGAGATCTATTTCTTTGCCTATGTTAGGAAAGCGCCAGGTATGGTGAAAGACAGGCCAACTAACTTGAGTTCACAAGGTCAAGTCCACTGCGCAAAGCATTTCACTGGCATAAGCTTTGCGAAATACCTAAGAAGTTCAGCAGTGAAACAAATGTTGCTTGTATACTTGCTAAGTGTCAGCATGACCTTAACCAATATTCCTTAGCTGTGAAGAATCGCGGTAGCAAAGAAGTTTCCGGTTTTGCTCGGTACTTCACTGCTGTGGAACTTTATGTGAAATGCTGCAGAGATGTTAAGTCAAACGCTTGATAAGCTGTGAGCTTTACCTTGTTTATGTTTACAATCCTTTGTTCTGTGGATTAATCACCTGCGATGACAAAACTATAGCCAGGTGGTTGGGTCGACCCAGAGATAAAAAATCATGAACTCGTGGAACGTTATAACATTATATAACATTTTCATGGTTTCGTTGGGTTATGAAGGTGTATTTTCGAGGAAAAAATAGAACTTCAGTTTCAACTACTTTTATTAACTTTTTATCATAATAATGCTTTAAAAAAAGTTCATATCCAGAAAATAGCCTCACTCTCATGTTCAGAGCTTTTTGCAAAGGGCAAGATGTTTTCTATATAATACTCTACTAATTTCTAATTGGACTCACGGAATGTACAAAAAAGCTGCAGTAGTCCTCGTAAAAAGAAATCCCTTCGTACCTCTCAAATAACGCACCCTTCCTATTTCCATAGAACTGAAACTTACATTTTACAATGTATCATCCCATTGTGGCTTTCCATGTCATAAATTTCTCAGTAAATATCTATTACCGTAAATATCTAGTACCTGTATTCAGTAGCCCCTTGCTCTCATTCTACTTCATTTTCTTCAAGAAATTCAATTTTATCTGAGCTTAATCCTGTTAAATTGAAATCTTCCTCCTATTTCGAAATTTTTCATTATTACGTATCTTGTGCCCTGTAAAATTTATTAATAACTTGGCTGAGGAGCCTGAATAGTTTCACAGCAGGTTAAGTCCACTAACTAGGAATTTGAAATTTGTAAAAAGAACTAAGAGCAAGAACTAAGGGCAAGTCAGTTAAAAAAAACCCCAGAGTGCATCCACTGCCACAGAAAATTATTTATGAACCCCCTAAAGAACTAAGCAGTAGCTGCCCGCATGTTCTCGGCATCCGGCGTGAATCTAATTAGGGTGTCTCGCTGCAAATTGTGGCAAGCGCTGAGTAAAAACCACCAACTGAGCTGCAAGCAAGCACTCGGTGAAATTCTATAGAAAAGTAGGAAACTGTAAAGCAACAAATAAGTTGGGAAGCACAAAGTGTACAATAGAAAAAGACACCCACCGTCCAAATCACACCGCACCACAGCATGTCTTCCTTACAGCAAAATCTGTAGAGTTGAACCGCATTTTCTAACCTCCTGGCTTTTCCTTTTCTTTGTCTCAATGAAGAAAACAATAATTTGAAAGGAACTCGGAAGTTCTGGTTTTCATTTTAGTTTGAGAAATTCAAGGCAGCTAGGCATAAATGTACTTGAATAATGCGAACATTATTTGAAATTAAATTTCATTACCACAAACAGCTTTTCTCTTGTTTTAGTTCAGCATTGTTCAATGGACGCATTAATCAGAGTTTCCTCGGGTTTCAGAGATTTTGGACATTAATCCGTAATTGTTGTAAGGAACGCACTGCAATTTTATATTCTGTGTTCTTGTTGATAATTTGAAAGAAATTCTAGTCCTAGGATCATTTTCACGAATTGGATTGGATAAAACCCTTTATTGAAATTTTATAAGAGAGCTTTTAAATGGTACTTTTCTAGAGGAAAGGTCATAGCTAAAAGCCCATAGTCTTAGCACCAAATATTGAAATGAAAAGAAAACTTCAATTTGTATATATCTGAACGTGGTTGCAAGAAGTCGAAACAAGATAGATATTGCCATATAACAAGAAACTGAAAGGGTAACTTTGAGAGGCTTCTGGAAGGCTCAAAGAGAAGTGTGCTGATCAAGGATAACACCAATGACATTGGACTTCTTCAAGAAAGGAAGACATACTAAAAATATAAGAGTTGACACCAATATTGACCATGCCCTTGGCCACGGCTGAGAGAGATGTAAATGTGGTATTCGTACCCAAAGAAGGAGGTCATTCGACATCCCAACCTAAGCCACATCGCCCAACAAATTTGACCTCCTTTATGCTTAAAAATGCGAAAGCAATCATAGATTTTCTTATCACAAACAGAATTTCAAAAGAACATCCGCTCCATTTATACAATACCTACCGGGCGGGCAAGCAAATTCTAGAAATTATCTCCTCCGAAGCAATAAAGCGGGTATCCATTAGTAAGGGCCAAAATACCACAATAATCCTATAGATCAGAGATATGCTCTAAAGCCAAACAATCACAAGGACTCTCGGAGACATCAGGGCCATCACAAAAGCCACGAAGGTTGCTCCCAAGGAGGAGTTCCATCCCCCTTGTTGCGGTCACTGTAGTTCCAATTCTTGATTTCATTTCACATCAGTCACCTTTTCAATGGGGGACGCATTGTGTATATAGCGAATATAAGAACCACGATCACCTACGGTACGCTAAAATCGTGGCCTACAACTAAATAAAAAACAGCGCAATTAAGCTTACAACGCATTCAAAGGTAAACTCGCCTAAGATTTACCGGTACTATGCGTACTTACTCCACTATATCCCTGGACGCTAGGCTTAACCTTACCCTTACATCCCAATGTAAAAGAGGAGATATTGCTGGCTTCTAGCACTTGATCTTCTATAAGTAATTGGTAGAAACGGCTACATAAAAATCCTTAATGAATTTCAAGAGAACATTGCAACCACTACGGAATTCATGTTCACCCTATCATTTAAAATAATTTTAGAGGATCGCACAACTTGGTTTCGCGGGTAATCCCACATTTGACAGGAGCGCACTTAGACGTACGGATCAAAGATGGGAGATAAAGCGGGAGCGCGTATTTTTGAACCCAACTACAGTACTGCCGAGGGACTATATTTCAAACCAACCATCTTTCAAGCCAGGATATATGCAATAGAGCTTTGTGCCCGCGCTGCCATTAATAAGAATATGAAAGAAGCCCATATCCATATTCTATCAAACAATAAGGCGGCTCTAAGGCCCACGACCATTTTGTGGACTATCCCAAAATCCCATCAAAATCTAATCATGAGAAGGGAGAGTCAAAGAGTCGTTCTGGACCAGTCAAGAAGAAATTTATTAACAACTCGCGGAAAAGAACGGAGGAACTACTCATGCTTAACAAATCGGTGCTACAAATCTCAACAAGCCTATCATCCTAACTAACCTTATAAGGATGGGCATAATTAAGAACGATACGTGTAGATTTTTTTATCCGGAGAATATTGAGATAGCGAAATAAGCTCTTCCATAGCAGGTTATCTGTGTTCTATTGTATTCTTAAGAACTTTTGCCACTTGTTGTCAACCCTACCAACAATATCGACCAACAGAGGGTCGTTGTGTTTCTTCAAAGCTTGGGATTTTGAGCACATCTCAGCCAACTAAAGATATAAGACGTACTACAGTTTTTTTCCACGATTCCAATTCCGCACGAGATTTTCTCTAGGACAACGATGGGTATCCTGTGGTTATTCAATTTAGACACAAGACCAAAAACTAGAAACTAGTATAGTATGCAACAAAAGTTACTATCTCTTTATCGTCAAAAGGACAAAGACTCCATGACGAACCCAGGTCCAGGCAACCAGTTGAGTTCGATGACGATTTGCTAAGGATCCTGGTCGAAATAAATTCCGTACGAATAATGCTTGGAAAACATTAACCTCAATTCCACCCATTGCATGGATCATAGACATTTTTAGAAGACTCGAGACGTCTAAAAACTTGGAAAATTGGTTTCGTACGGTTTGGTAGAAGATTAATGCGAAGAAAGCAAAGACGTTCTTTCCTCGTCAGATTACAAAACGAGAAATTTCGTAGGAGTATTGTATTCGGCAACGAAAATTGAATTTGTAAACAAACACCAAACGTTAAAGGCTTTGGCTAGATAGCTACGTACCCAACATATGACAACGTAAACATAATTTCCGCCTCAAAAGATTCGTTTAATGTTTCGTAGTATATGGACGGAATTGTCCACTTCGAGCTTTTGAAATGGGACCAGACAATCACAAGAAGTTCTGCTGCGAACAACTGAATCGCTGCTGGAGACTAGATTCACGTTAGGCTGCAGGAAAGGACCCCTAATTCATCAAGACAGCGCTCGAGCACAAGTATCGAAAATGTGAAAGAAGTTGCGACAATTTTCCTTGGGATCGATGGTTTGTATATACAGGGTGTCAAGTAATTAATCGATATGCGGTATACCAGTCGATTCCTTGAAGTATCCTGATCAACGAAGATCAACGAGGACCCCCGAGGGCCCCCATAATCACTTTCCGTCCCACAAATGCTGTCCAAAGATTTTATGTTTTTTGACCTTATAAAACCCTTATAACTGCTCACAAGGACGTCATGGGATAACGGCTATGGTTGGGTTCTTGGAAAGTTATTCAAGATCAAAGTTAAAAAATTTTGACCGAAAAATTCACATGACCAAAAATTCACATTGATCACAAAATTCATATTTATCAAATTTGATCTTGAATAAATTTTCAAGCACACAATCGGTGGAGACAAATGGGGTACCATTGGAAAACCACACAAGTGTCCTCTTTCAAATGGATCCCCACTACATCGTTATAAGGATTTTACAGAGTCAAATGACATAAGATCTTTGGGAGATCGAGTCATTTTAGAGGCAGAGGGTTCTCCGGATCCGGACGCCTTCCAGAGTCCATAATCTGAAATTTAATCAACGAAAAATCTATTTGAGTTATTTGGCGGATCTTACTAACACGTTTCTAGTGTGTCTAGTTTATCTCCCTTTAGAAGTTTGTTCTTATGGAACTGCCATTACACAAAAATTTTATTTTTTGCGGTGTAGCTCTAGTGTGCCGTGGTGGAAAGGAAAGTATACTAAGATTTACCTCTTATAGTAGTGGAGGTATTGTTCTACCTTTATTCAACTCATTTCACCGCAAAATATGGCGAATTCTAACTGCACCGATTGTTTGAGTGGTCAGTATAACAAAATTGCCCATATTCATAGTTCTATTCTCTTCGAGCCCTGTTACATTTTTATTATCTCTCGTAAGTGAAAGAACAATATAGTTACTTTGTGGTGTGGGTAGAAAACCTCTGCTTCCAGATATAATAACTCGCCATGCATGTAATACAAGCAAATATCACAAAAATCATAACACATACCGTTCTACCCCTTGGCAGAGTGTGATCCAATACCAAACATGTACTACACATAATTTGTTAATTAGTTGCGTTAATTTGTTTTAGTATTTCTAGTGTAACACACCCTATACGTGGGATTCATTATGATTTTGTGAAATGAATACCTCATGAAAATCGAGTACGGCCTGAATGTATACACGAAGTTAGCTAATCTTAATTTCCACCTAAAATGTCGCCGCATCTGACTGACTTCTTTTATCAGACACAGCCTGTATATACCAAACTTTCAAACTATAATTAAAGAACACACAAACACTTCTGTCGAGATTTGCGTAAATTTCAAGAACAAAACTTAAACTTGTTTTCATGAACGCTGTTGATTGGGTCGCCAATATATCCTCCATTCGAAAGGGAAAACATTTTTATCCAACGGAATGCCTCCCAAACCCAACGTAGGGAACTCTGTAAATAATGACCTTAAAGGCAATTACATTTGAAGAATTCCGAGAAACTTGGAGCCCTATTAGCAAGTATTACGAAATACACTTCTCCTAAACAACAGACATTTATATCACGTTTATACTCTCGTTCCTCCTAATCACGGTGGAGTTGGGCTTGGTGAGGAACATGCTCGTTTCAGGGAGTTTTTCTTAGTCCTCCCCGCGTTTAACTGTTTTTCCTCATTAGCAGTGTCGAAGGGCATTTATTCTGAAAGGCTATCTAAGGCCTTAAAGATAAATTTGTTTACATTTGTTGTTGTGTCTCCTGCTTCCAAGCAGAAGATTTCATCAGCATCTTATCTCATTGTTTTACTAAATCATCCGCCAAGATTAAAAGGGACGAATTTTAATGGTTAAATTTTATGTTCTGGTTCTTTTTACTTTGACCCTGCGTTTGTCCTTCTCTTATCAGTTGTATCTACCCGAAGCGCTGTGTGTCCGGAGTAAGAGAATTCGGATGGATGCCAGGGCATTTATTTAAGCCTAGACCTGTGTTTTGCACTGCTCCCAGGTGAAATAAACTTACTTCAATCCAAACTCTGGCCCCAGAATAGCATTCACACACACACACACACACAAACACACACACCAAGGAATACCTTACTGATAAATCACCAACAAAATAAAAATAGATTACTGCGTGCACACACACACACACACCAAACACAGCATCCCGATATTCTCTCGTCAGTCGTTATGAATAATTCAAACAGTCAAAAAAGAAAATACAATTTATTGCAACTACCAAAATGAAACCCCTGATATTTCCGAATGGTTCGCAAAAACAATGCGAAGGGCTAAAACAACAAGAATTTCACCATTTCAAGTCGGTTCATATATACGTCTATGCGGTAAGGCGGATCCATTAGAAAAGTCATTCCCAATATGCCGCAACGAAATTGGTTCTCATATGGGTTTAACCCCTTGACAGCAGCACAGAAAAGGGAAGCATACCGACTCCTTAGCTTTTCTGGGGCTCTTCATGTAAAAAAGGACTTTAATGTTAATTCAGGCAACCGATTTATATATATTTTTTTGCTGATTCTTTGAAGGATCGTTAAAGATAAGCTCTCAATACGGGGGAGCTTTTCGGAGTGCCTTTTTCCAACAGAAATTTGACTTGCTAACCATTAGGACGTCTTTGTATTCCCAGAGAAGGGTGGAAAATTTGTGCGGCGTCGATCTGCTAGTTCTACGTTGTCTTACAAATTTCCTTCACTCTTTCCTGATAACCTTCAGGAGGAGGTTTTAGCTTTAGTAGATACGTTCAATGATTTGCTATTTTTTCTGGGAAATATTTAGCGTCCTGAAAAATGTATTTTTGATAGAATTTTGAATAATGCTTCCTTAAAGAGATGCCACACAAATTTTTTTAAATCCTATTTCCTATTAAATAATCTTCACGAGTTCAGCCTTGTACAGTTTGCTGTATTCATGCATTTTGTCAGATTATATTTGAAAATGTTCTAACATGTAAAATTTCCTGTCAGAAGAATCTATTTGATTAGTATTCCTTCATCATCTCCGGTTAGGTGGATTCTGCGGTTCACTAATTTCCATCACTACCCAGGGAATTTTTTTTTACTAGAAAATACTTAACTGCAACGATTTCACAAATCGACCAGTTAACTACTGAATAGTGTTCTAAGGCAGAATTTTTCTGCAATCTGGAATATGCGCCGATGCTTAAGATAGTGGATTCAATATTGTTCTTTAAACTCAACTTAGTCTTCGGTAAGAATGGCTACCTTGTAACTGGGCGTTCATTTCATGCCAAAGTTTTTTCGAAAAAAGTAGGGTCTACGTCCTAACATAACACTTGTGGAGCTATCAGGGGTTTATTACTTTCCGTGGGAATTCTTAAACATTTTAGGGTAAGTCTATGTTACTGGTTCCAACGAATGTTATATTCGAAACATCAGGTAACCATAAATAAAAGGAATTATGTATTGAATTAGGGACCAATGAAGTGGATAAGATGCCCTCTGTACGCCATGTCTCATTTTTCGAATAGAAATCTGTCCTGTATAAGTTGATATTTAAGAAAGTCTCAACAGTGGCAATAGGATCGTTACTAGCCAATCTTCGTTCTTAGCTCTGTTCTCACAGAGCTTCAAGTAAGGTTTAGTCTAAGATTGTTTTCATCTTCTCTCTGAAGAAACAAGGACACGAGGTGATGAACAAAACAACGCAGTACTTCCGGATTATGCTGGGAAGAGAATTCTTTACTTTTCTACGGTTCGAGTACTTATTATTAGAAAATCACTTAGGTTGCATGTCTTTAACTAGATTTGGATATACATAGACTAAAATCCTGCAAAAGTATCCACAGCGAGCGGGCATCATGATTGAAATATTAAGAAAAAAAGTGAAATTTCGTCCTTCTCAAATTGCTTAATTTACTCCGTGGTTTGGATAGAGAATATAATTTCGGTAAACCCTACAAGAGAACAAAAGTAGCCTTTGAGGAGATAAAAAAAACAAAGGTTGCATATTTTCAAATATGCATGCCATTGCGTAAGTAAATTCCCATCAAATTACAGGGGAGTTAGTCCACATTATAGAAATTAGTTTTATATTCTACAGATGACTTGCTCCTGGAGTTTAGATACTGCATAAAATTTCGTTGTTGAAGCTCCCAAAAAGATGGACTGTCACTGCAAACGAAAGGCACATAAAAGGGGCTTTAGGCTACTGGCGACGAAAGATGAGCATTGTAGAAATATGTTAAGAACAAAAAGCAGTAAAAGCGTTAGTGAAATTCGATTCTATAGAAAAAATTTTAATAATAATGGCGTGGTGGTAATATGTTCATCAATCCTTATAAGACTACATCCATTCTATTCACCAGAACTAGGAAGACTGAGAAATTGATACTTCATATATACTTTTTGTTACATATGTAACATATTGTCGTCTTTTATCACAGGTACCTAAAAGATCCGAGCAGACTCTCAGATACTAATACTAAGGTGGAAAACAGTTCAGCCGATGTAATAAAACTGATAGAATTAAATCGTAAGTCTCTAAATCAAGGAACCAAAGAAAAGGTATTGATGATCTCTATTACAATATGAACCTAGAAAAAATTCCGTGGACGATTGCAACTTTAAAAGTGTAAACTAATTCAAATGTATGAAAAAATATCTTAACTTTATCAACGAGATGTACAGAGATATACAGACCAGAATTATATAGCATAAACCCGCTTTTACTTTACCGAGGCAACAAGTAAAATAACACATCACT
>QYTT01088335.1:40331-52002 GCA_006980735.1 Dasypogon diadema | reverse complement strand
AAAATAGATGGCGCTTATTGAAAACTTTTGTGCACATCATAGCTATTAAAATAAACACAAATATGGGCAAAACTAACATTAAGATAAATTTCAAGTTAATAACGGTTTTTACTTATCTCGGGTAACTAACATTAAGGTAAATACCGTTATTAACTTGAAATTTACCTTAATGTTAGTTTTGCCCACATTAGTGCATACATATTTTAATTGCTATGATGAGCAAAATCAACTTTTAAACACAAAAACTTTCAATAAGCGCCATCTATAAATTTTTTTTTTTAACAATATAATTCTCATTTTACAGCGCAAAAATATTCACATTCGTACGTTTCCAAAGTTCCACAGCCGGTGCCCTTTCCAAGTTGTTATCCAGTGCTGTCTTATGTCCAATCAGCTGAGAGAAGTACCTGGCAAGTGAGTGTGCGTGTGCAATGCTTTTACAGGATGGCTCGTAAGGAGAGTGTTTTGATTTCATAAAACCTCGAATCCCCATATATATTTGTAGCCCATTTGGCTCTCTTGTTTAACATGTATATTATTACACTACTACCTACCTCTAAATATTGTTAGATTAGAGGTCGAGTAATTTTGAAAAATATGAGTTAACTTTCTTCTGAATAAGCCGATCGGTAAAGAAAATGATAGTGGAATATAGCAATATTTAATAATTTTGTAAAGTAGTGGTTAGGAGTAGGTTAGTGGTAGGAGGTTAACCAGAAGAGAAATAATACGATTAATAGAGTAATATAAAGAAAATTCCAGTTTGTGGAATATTTAGCATTATAGTTTGTAACAGCGGGTGTCTGTTCCATAAGAGTATTAGCCAATATCGTAGCTCATCCACTTCAGTCACCTTGATGTAACAGATAGGACAACTAAGTATGGGAGCATTTTGTAAAATATAAGGGATTAAATTGTCAGGCAGGTCAAGAAGTGAATTAGGTTCAATTAGAAGTCTTCCGAACCAATCCAATCCAAATCGTCAGTCAAGATGCGCATTCCGTACGATAATCAACTCATCGTAGATACAACACAAACGCATTCACAGCACATACATATTCACTTCGTACTTAACCTTGTTCCACATTCACACACTTCTACACACAAATCTACCTACTGGGTCATACTAGTACATAAACATCTTTCCACGTGGAATCCTTCCATCCACACACACACTTTGAATATCTATTCGCACACACACTCAATATCCATTTACGTTGTTAGCCAGTATTTATCCACACACGTATTCACTATTTACTATCTCAGCCACACGCATAGCGTATCTCACCGCAGGTTTACGGAAATCCATTGAATCTTCCACAAATAAATCCTACACACTTTATTTAAAGACCTACGAATGGCGGCATTCTAATTTAAAAACAAAACAAGAAATAAAAAGGGCTATGGTCCTAGAGTTGTTTCAAGGCGTTAGCAGCACTGGCCAAGCAGGAGTCTTTAAAGTTTAGAGAGTTTTCAAATTTGCCGGCAAACATGGTAACAAAGATGGCAGTTGCAAGTCGAGGAGTGAGAGAGGTTGATCCGGAAGAAAAGATGCGAGGTGAAAAACGCGCGAAAGCCAGAGGGACTTACTTCCTTTTGACCCGCAAAAAACGTGAACGAACCGAAGGAGCTAAAAAGGAGAAAGTGTGTGGATAGTGCGAGGATAGTGGAAAGCAAAGTTTAAACAAAAGAAAAGGAAAAGGAGGAGAAAGCGGATAAGTAAGAAGACTGGAAAACCAAGAAAAAGAAGAGAGGACACCAAGTAGAAAGAAATTAAGGAGAGGACGAATAGGATGCGAGCGAGGAACATAGGAAGCTTAAGGTAAAGGAGTATTAAAATTATAGAAAAGGGAATAGGGAATAGGATAGGATTAGGATTAGCTAAAATTAAATTTGTAAATGATAAGGTGTAAAATAAATTACTTGAATTTGTACAATTACGGGTCTTCCTAAATTCAAATCCCAGCTTCTTACAAGTTACAAGGGTAAGATTTGAAAGTCAAAGCATGGGTACAAATAACAGCAAAGATTAAATTGCATATTGGCAAAGAAAGAGATAAGGGCCCTACGAGTGGCATACACAGCGAAAAAAATCAGAGTCGTGCAAATTCGGAAAGAGCGAAGAATTGAATTCCACAATAAAAAAAGAAACGGTGTATGTCTCGCCCGCATAAACACAGTGTTGAAGTGAAAACTTCAATGAGACATGTCACAGTTCTCTAAAATTTAATTTTGCTGAAAATATTCAAAGAATTGTGACACGAAGATCGTTCGCCTCAGGGTTATTGCTAACACAAACTGTCTCTCATCTTAGTACTGACCACGTCACTTTCGTTTGCAAACTGAATTCTAAATGATCGAAAAAGTTTTTTGCTGAGAATGAGCATGTCGAAAGGTTAAACTATGTTCAGCTTGAAAGCAGGCTGAAAAATAAAAATGTCGATGAAAATATAGGAAATTGTAATTATCAGGTGAAATTATTCCCCATTGACTTAAATCAAAAAATTTAAAGTTAAAAAGTGTCTTTTAAATTTAAATTTATTTTCACACTTTCATATTAATATCTACATAAGGATTATTATGTTTATACTATTCATAAATAATGCATTTTTTAGTTGATAATCATATATGCAAACAAAATTGACATGGTATGTACATACTCTATTTACGTATCGTGTACTACGGGTGTTATTTACATTAATAATCGCTATGTAGATTAAGTAGGATTAATTCAAGTTTCTCATCGTACTAGCTTCTAGCAATGAATTGTTATTGCATGATACTCTTGCAGATAGTTTAGAGCAATCTAATTCTTCTATCACAATTCCATCTAATGAGCATACTTCGCTAATAGTGGCATAGACTTGACCTTCAGCGAAGAGCCTTGTTCTTAAATATACCACAGCATAATCTACCATGTTGCCTTGCATCTTCTACATTTTTATTGCCCAAGATAATATTATTGACAGCATTCTTCTTTCGTAACTGTATTTGGCGGGGAATTATATGGCTATTGCTTTATAATGTGTATGCCGTCTCTACCAAAGTCAATTCGGACCGATGGGACGTCTGTCGTATACATTTGGTCGCGGCGAAAAAGTGGCCAGTGGACCCTTTGAAACGCCGATATTTGATCTCAGCATGACTTTTGCGCCTTCAAATATTTCCAGCGTTGTGGGCAGGCCTCTAGTATTGTTAATATCTATAGGAACGATGCGAACCATTGCGGTGGTGCCGAGTCTTCAGGTCGCGTCTACAAGCTGTCTTGAGCTTTTATGTTAAATATTCGTGTATTTTTGAAATTTTCTTAAATAGCACTTACAAATTATGTTTCGTCTATATGATGAACTTATCTAATAAAAATAAAAAAGTATAGACAAAAAAAGCTTTTTATCTTCGCGAGGTACCGTCAACTCTTTCCGCAATTCACTCTTCGCGATTCGATTGCATTTTGGTGAAACCTTCATCAGCAAACGCCCGACTAAAACTCAAAGTTGTTTAACACGTTGAGTGCCCCAATTAGCATAAAAGCTTTCGTAAGAGAATTACTTGGTAAAATGCATTTATCCGGAGAGAGCTTTTAAGTGCCGGTCCCCAGGGACGGCGAGGCATTTAACGTGTTAAGTACTGGTCGTTGACATCCATTGCAGTTTAGCGTTTTGAAGTATTGCAAATTTCGAACAGAGGCGAGATTAACATACTTTCCCGTGCATCCAGCTGATTTTGTTTGCTTACAGCTTTTTCCAGTCTGAGCTCATTTATGGTTATATTATAATAATTTTCATCGATTGTATGTTGAGCTACAGCTGATCGGAGTAGTTGGTTATTTTTGCATGGTTAATGGGTTCTTTGAATCTTGTCCTTGTGGTCCTTTTGGTTTGTCCAATATATTTTTTGTTACTGTCTCCACAATTAATACTGTAAATTCCTGCATTCATGGGGGGGATGAATTTTATCTTTTGGATTACCTCTTACGTCGATCAATCTCCTATTGTTGCTACACACTAATTTTATATTGTCTTTCTCAAGGGTAGTGAAATGAAAATCCGTAATCTTCATGAAAAATTAATTGTTTCTTGATATTACCTTAATCACGGTCTAAATGGAAAATTGAAAGCTTTTGAACAAAAAGAAACGTTTTATTTATTAAGTGAATATATCGAAAAAGGAGTAATTTTGACTCTCCGTGTGAACCCAATTTTTAAGCAAATTACTGTATATTACTACCTTGTTTCTATTTTTCTTAATTTCTCACAACTATATGTTTGCTTAGTTTAGATAAATGTATCTATAAAGTACCATTTTGGTTTTCTCTATATTATGCCTGTAATAAAAGAACTTTTTGAACTGATGAGCATGATTTAAATATTGCTTTGCTGACAGTTGTTTATTGACTCGATGTTATCAGGAGAGTCACTCGCCTGATAACATCAGTCACTAAAAAATTGTCGGCAAAACAAGAAAGGTTTTTTTAGTGTTTATTTTACCTGACGAAGTATTCATTAAGCGATTACATTCTTTTCTTTATTTTGTGTTTCTGCCTTTTGCAAACAGTAAAAAGGATTTCGATATTTCATTCCCAACGACCCAACCCCAATTACATATTTCCTCTTTTTTACCTCAACACAAATGTATCATTTGCTATTATAAAGGGAGGTGTAACAGCTGATTGTCCTGGTAATGCTTTAATTAGAGGTAAGCAGTTATTTCCAGATTTTATATAACGATATAAAGTAGAATTCGTGGAAATAACCACATCTGATGATCTTCCGAATAGTCTAACATCAATATAAATACAGAAATCTACTGTGGGCATCCATTAAAACTAGCAACACACAGCAGGAGCTGATCAACTGGTCAGGACCAGAGTAAACTCGGATAATTGAAATCTCGTATAATCCGAACGTGGTAAAAAAATTAATATGTATGTATGAAAATAAAATAAAAATCATTACATAGGAAATGTTTTTATTCAATACATATCTTTATTTATTTTTTAGTCTTTAGATACCAGATTATTTCTGTTTGCTTACATTTAACTGCGCGCCTCTTTTTTGCAGTAATATTTTTCCACCGCCTAAAGAAAAAGACGTTGTTTGAAACGACTTCCGGTTGTTGTTCTATATATTGTAGTGCTATGTCTAAAGCTTTGAATCCAGAATTGTGGATTATGTTTGGTGTCGGTTTCTTCGATATCGCTGATGACGTCAACTTCTCCTTTACT
This sequence comes from Dasypogon diadema, assembly GCA_006980735.1. Lineage (NCBI taxonomy): Eukaryota > Metazoa > Arthropoda > Insecta > Diptera > Asilidae > Dasypogon > Dasypogon diadema. The sequence continues at coordinate 46,778 of QYTT01088335.1, read as the reverse complement.
CTGTACTAAACAATTGCCTTCCTCATCGTTAAGTTTAAATTCTTCGTCCTCAAATATTATCCACCTACTGACATCTTCTCTTGAGACCTTTTCACAATCAGGTATTTCTTGCATAATTCTATTCAAATCGTTTTGATTATCAACACTTTCATTTGACTAGCTATCAGTCCCAGAATTAAACAACTTCTTCCAGGATATTTCAATTGTTGATTCTTTTATATTTCATTCTAAAGTTTCAATTACGCCTTGATCCATCGACTGAGTCAGAGGTGTTGTATGTCTTCCAATCTTATATCACCGCTGATGAGTTCACTTTCATTAGGATGAGAAGGAGAGTTGTCTAAAAGTTTTCTTGGAAGGTTTTGACTATATAGATCCTTTTCCATTTTAGTCACAAACTGTTCAAAAAACTAGGTTTCTTATAATAAACAGGAAAAGTTTGTAAAAAAGAGATTTTAAACACTTGGTTTTGCCGATTTTCCACCGCACATTAGAAGGATTTTATGTGTTCCTGCTGAATTGCTACAAGAAAGGACAGTTATCCTTTTCTTGCTCTGCATATATGCAGGAACTGCAGCTTCTTTCTTAGAAAGAAATTTTTGAAATTCGGAGAAAGCCATCGGATCTGCAGAAAGTTTTTCGTCACTAACAGTAAATTGCCGAATTCCATATCTCATTTTCCACATGCTTAGCCAGCCGCTGATGGCTGTAAAAGCTTTTAATTCATGTAGAAAGTGGCTTCGAAGTGATAAAGCTTTTCTTGTAACAAAGGTCCGGAAAGAGAAGTATACCTTTTTTCTTTTGTTGAGTAAACCAAAGAAAAAGAGCTTCACTTGGTTTGGATACTCGCTGTTTTTCATTGTTTTCTTCTCTTTTCTATTTTAGGTAACGATGCAAGGTTATGTGTTGAAGCCCAGTTTTCAATTTTATCCCGATTTCTTTTCCAATCACCTACTGTGACTTCTCCAACGCCATACTCTTCGGCTAATTTCTTAATTGATTCACGCTTGTCCAAACGTGTTAAAGCTTTTAACTTTTTTATACGCTTTTTTTTAACTTCCAATGTATCTAAGGGTCAAATCTTAAAACTAAATTTTTGCTTATTTCCATATATCCAATCAATTTAAAAATTGGCATGCTTACATGATTTAGGTGAGAATGCATTTCAACACTTATATAATAAATATTCAAAATTGTGGCGCCAATATAGCGGACGAATTTTATCATTTATGCTCGAGTTCGACTTAAAATCGATATCTTGGGGTTTTCAGCGACACGGACTATCAATTTTTGGTCAAAATTTGGTAATTTAAAATGGTATCGCCAATGTGGTGAACGAATTTCCTTATATATGATCCCATTAGACTCGAAATGGATACATGAAGGTTTTCGGGGTCATGGATTACGAATTTCTGGTCCAAGTTTAGAAACCCAAAGTGGCGACGCCAATATAGCAGACGGCTTTTGTCATTATGGTCTAGTTTGATTCAAAACTGACGAGAACTGGTTTACATGTTTCTAAAATTTTTAAGACTACTATATGGCCTTTAATTTGAAGAGCTAGTCTCCTCGAAGCTAGCGGAAAAAGTGCCATGCAACAGCAGCACGTAAATTGAGATGGAGAGAATGAGAATTTCATAAATACCAATGCCTTTGACGAAATATAAATTGGTATGTACGTACAAACGATTTGTCGTACAAACATTCTAAACTAAAAATGCTTAGTCGTCAAACTTTTAGTTTTACAAAATTTTATTAACAATAACTATTTATTTTTAAAAACACACTTGTCACATATTCTTATTTTACACATTTTAATTGACATTATTTATTCATTTCTCACTGCACAGAACTCCTTCGTTAAAACAAACAAACTCTTTCTTTTCAACTTTGATTACTTCTTTGTTTTTTATAAAACCAGTATACTTATGTGTTCGCTTGCACAAATTTCAAAGTGTATCGAAAAGCTTGCATACTTGATTGAGTGCGCAAGAGTAAAGTAAAATAGAGAAATTTCCAAAGCACATATACATATTAAACGTCAAAAATCATATTGAACTATAAAGTTTGAGATAGGTGGCAGAAGTGTGTAGCAAGCGATGGCAAATGCTTTGAATAAAATATTTTTTACAATACTCGCAAATTAAATTTTTTTTATTTAAGAAAAAATTAAGAATTATTAACCCCCAACACATGGTAGAAATGAGATTTGAAGGTCAGAGCATGACCAAATGTAGTAGTGAAGATAAATATATACAGAGTGTTACAATAGTTTGGATTGGACACATGTTAAATGTGAAGGGAGTTTAAACGTCAATTATTTTTTGAGGTTAGTTTTTTGTTTTGACATCTTCAGTCATTTACATTAGTAGCATTGAACAACGTGTTAAAGTTATTGAAGCCTATTACGAAAATGGACGTTCAAAAGAAGTGCATTTCGCGGTCTTTGTTGTTTGGCCTGCATAATCAACCAATCGAGAGTGCTAGTGTGAAGAAACTCCAAGAAACCGGGTCTGTGGTAGATGATAAGAAGCCAGGACGCTCACCCGAAAACATTGCTGCCGTGAGGAAAAATGTGGCCGAGAGCCCAAACACCTCTATCCGACATCGAGCACAGAAATTGCACTTGTCCACGGTCAGTTTGTATGAGATATTGACGAAAGGTCTGTCATTGCACGCATACAAAATTCAATTAACGCAAGAACTTAAGCCGACGGACCATTTAAAGCGCCGTATATTTGCCGATCGGATACACGAACAAAGACAAGCAGATTCCACAAAATCCTCTTCAGCGACGAAACCCATTTCCATCTCTATGGCTACGTCAACAAGCAGAATTGCAGAATATGGGCTAATGAAAATCCAAGGGCAATTGTCGAAACACCAATGCATCCACGAAAAGTCACTGTGTGGTGTGCATTATTTTCTGGAGGAGTCATTGGACCTTTTTTTTTGAAAAAGATGCTGGGAATGTTAAACAATTTTTAGTGACCAATATTGGAAGATTATGATATCGATGATATGTGGTTTCAACAAGATGGTGCCACATGCCACACAGCCCACGACACAATGACTCTCCTGGATGAGATGTTTCCCGGGCGCATAATCTCCCGAAACAGTGAAGTCAGTTGGCCACCGGGATCTTGCGATTTGACACCGTTAGACTTCTTTCTTTGGGACCATCTGAAGAGTAAAGTCTATGTCAACAAGCCAATCACCATCCAGTAACTCAAAACGAGATTTCACGGCGCATTGATGAGATTGAGGAGCAATTATGCCGAGATGTTATAAAAAAATTTTTGATATGCGGATCGACGTGTGCCGCCGGAACCATGGCGGATATTCGGCGGACATTATCTTTCACACTTAATTGTAATGGATCAAATAACTTATTTCATTAAAGAAATCTTTATTTTTGTACATCACTGATGTTTACTTAGTGTCTAACATCGATCCGTCTTATTGTAACACCCTTTATATTGCAACCCGGTTGAACTGAAAATGAACTGACATTTAGTTCACTAAATGTCGGCTATATTTGGTGTCAGCAATTTGACAGTTGTTGTGAGTACTAGCCGTCAGTAATACTCACCCGTGTAAAGGCCAGGTAAATAATATATGATTGGAAAGTCTTTTCATACAACTGGGATTGAAAATATTCCTGGGAATAATGAGTTTGTGTCCCATTGCTCTCAATTAGTCAAACTGCACTCCACACCTAAATCCGAAAACTCACACTGACCGTAATTTCGCAAGCAAATGATCATTCAATTAAGGTAAACACGCGTATATAAAATTCTATATGAAACCATTCCTTGGTGGGCTCCTTGGAAAACTAACGAATACCTTTGTGGAGTGCAAAATGGATATGGCGACATTCTGTGGCTTATAATTTTGTTCGTTGGGATAATTTTCTGCTACTTTTCTCGAAAAGTGGGAATGACGAGATGGCTACAATAAATTGAAAACAAAAAGATGAGTAGGGTTTGTAGTATCTGATATATTAAGCGATATTTTTGCAAAATACTTCACAGGGGTGAATAAAGATTATACCTCTATGAATCCAACACGTGTATTAAATTTAAAAACTAGATAAAGCTATAGGTTATACGAATTGAATTTTTGAAAAAAAGTTCAGAAACCGTTTCATGGAGTATGGTTACGGTGAACCATACTCGTAAGTACAGTAAAAATCGCTGCAGTCTTGATTATAGCTGTGCTCTTTGAACTTCCTTTCAAACCTGTCAAACAATTTCACAACGAATTTCACTATATTAACTAGTACGATTCATCGTACTCGTACTTTATGATGCGGCTACAGGTGTACTTTCGTGGAGCACTGTATGCTTGTATGGTAAAGAATTCTTTATTATTTGCAGGTCAAAACTCTATGCAATGAATGATCTATCAAGACAGAAGAAATTGCACACTTCACTTATAAAAACAGCATCTTCTTGAAAAACTGAGGATAAGTCGGGGTATATTCCTCAATTTCACCCATTTTTTACCAATAGCGTTGAATGTCCGTGTGCTTTTAACAAAAACCGAATAATTGAATAATTGAAGAAATTCAAAAAATTTTATTGAGAGATTTTCGCATGTAAATTTCTTTCAAATAGCAGTTTTTGGTTAGCACGGTAAGAAATTTTGGACTCTCCAGGGCCTGCAGTTTTGGCTTGCTCTAAAAGAGAAAAAATCTGTTCTTACGTTTTATATGTGATTATAATTTAATAATTCCTCATAATTTGCGGCATTTGTATGTGCCTCCACTTGCCTGGAAATTTTTCTTACGGTTTTTATGATTTTCTCCGACCCTTTGCATTTCTCATTTAAGCTCTTGTTTCTATTGTACTACTACAAGTAAACAGGAAATCCCCGTTCATCGATTTTAGGATATTTTTAGATATCGCATATACACTTCGTTTTTCCTTTTTTGCAGCAACAGCAGGAATCGGTGAAGTTTTTCTCAAGGTCTTGTCAAGCTCCTTGCCAGCCAGCCGACGGAGAATTGAAGACAAACCACTAAGGCTGAGATTGGCATTGACTCATGGCAGGAAAGTTGAGTCGATTCCTAGAAAAGCTACTACCAGTCCCTGGAGCTATTCCAATACTACGATGGCATCAGCCTCTCGAACTGCTCTTTATGAAAGCTTATACCGCCCTTTCCGATGGTCTCCTGAGTTTCGTTTTGCTAACACGTGTCGTCTGTTTTCATTATTTTGTTAGCTCCTACGTCCTGAATTTTTTTGTTTCTCCTACTCTATTGAATTATAGAACAGTATTTTGCGTAATTAATTTTGGATGAAAGCTACACGTATTTGTTTTGTTCTTGCTTTCCTTTAAAAATTTTTGAAATTACATTTTCTACAATTAACATTATAGTGAAAGTCCACTACACAAAATATTTCTTTGGGTTTTAGATTTTTTCAGTGTAACTTGAAGAATATTAAAAACAAGTAAATATATAATAAATAGTCATTGAATGTACATCCCATTTGGTTAAGATGTAAATTTAAAACTTGTTAGGGTTTTCACTAGAAAGCTTAACTTCTCAAAAATATAAGACAAAACTAAATTGATAGAAAAATTCTAGATGATATGTAAAAAGAATTTAATGTTAGTAAAAAAGGTGTAGAAAGTGAAATGCATACTCTATTTCTCCAAGAAAAATCTCGGCAGTAATATTATCTCAACAATTTGTTTGTGTGCGTTTCTGAACATCAGTATAGCTTTTTGCTTTTATTGCTTCATTAGTCAAAAGTTCCTCATCAGAAAATTATTAATTTAAAAGAAGCTGTAAACATTAAGGCGCGTTTCCAATACAGCGTGGAGTTGCAGATTATTTTCTGTCTCCACGCTTCACTCGACAGAGTTGTATCTTTTATCTCATTAAAAATTGCACTTTGGAGCTGGGAGCCAGCGCAAAAGTAGGTTCTAGTTCTACTCTCGCGCTGGAGATTTCGAAAACTTTCGTAATTTTAACTGTATCTATTGGATGTAAGATGGTGCAGCTGTGGAGTTAATTTATTGGGGCAAAAAATTAGCGAAAATAATTAGCTTTGCAAAGAAAATTCTACTGTTTTTTGTCTAATTTATTTAGACAACAAACAATTTTGGAGAATTTATGATTATTTTAGCAATAATTTCTTCATTAAATTTGCATTTTCGAAATAACTACACTAAGTTGCCAAGACTACATTTTCGAATTATTTTTAATGATATTTTTGTTATTTTGTTGTTTTCGTTTGAAGAATGTCGCTGCGAAATGAACAAATTGCTTAATTGATTTGGTACTGTAATAATAGCTGCAATTTGCCTTTCCATATTATTGTCATTAAATTAAGAAAAAAACAAGATATAACAATTTTAAAACCAAAAGTCAAAAGTCCGTACGGCACTAATGACAGCCAAATAACAAGGAAATCATATGACTTCGAAACAGCCGAT
>QYTT01088335.1:4086-40311 GCA_006980735.1 Dasypogon diadema | reverse complement strand
TAGAAAGTGAAATGCATACTCTATTTCTCCAAGAAAAATCTCGGCAGTAATATTATCTCAACAATTTGTTTGTGTGCGTTTCTGAACATCAGTATAGCTTTTTGCTTTTATTGCTTCATTAGTCAAAAGTTCCTCATCAGAAAATTATTAATTTAAAAGGAGCTGTAAACATTGTTATTCGTAACTTATAGTGCTCTTGAAATGTGATATTTATTTAGTAGACAGTACTAATTTTTACATAAAAAATAGTTTTATAAATTTCAAAAATAAAAATGATGTGTGTCTCATCTACACGCTTGATGTGAAACACGTTCCGTTGATGGTTTATTTTTTATAAAAGCAATTTATAATCATTTAGAACTTATTATCCCCATGGATAAATTGCACACAAAAGATCCCCCTGCAACGGTTGGCGCGTCGACTGCTCACTCCGAGAACACTGCCAACACACCTACCTAGACGCAATACCTACTTCCAATTGGATGTTATTTCTCAACATTAGGCTGTTTCTAAAATAAATCCACGCCTGTACCCATTAAACTTAGGTCTGGAAGGTTCTTCAGCCTTTCAATTTTATTATTATTGTACATATTACATATTTTGTTAAACAACTGCACATCCCAAACATCCCAAGTCTTGCATCCTTTCTACGCTGTTCAAATCGTCGGGTCTATGCCAAAACCACGAATGTGATTTTTTAACAATTTGGACCCGCGAATGTGCAATAACTTTTTCAAAAACCTGTTTATAAAAAAACAGGTAATCATTAAAAAAAAAATAATAGACAATTTTATGTCATAATCGAAAGAAATAGAAATCTTACGATAGTAAGCTTTGGAAAAACCCTGTAATTTTTCTACCTTATAACGAATGGCTCAAACTTATCAATTTGATTTCCTTTGAGAGTCGTAGAGTTGCTGACACAGTTTTCATGCACTAGTTTTTGAATTCTAATATTGACTTCTCCAGGCTCCTGGGAAAAGTGTCCTTTAGTTTTGATAGTCGCGATATTTGAAAGGTCGCCCTCTCTTGCTAACTATGGAAACCATAAACCAATTGGAGAGTGGGCAAGCGAACATATTGAAAAACAAGGTTTTATTTGAAAAATTGTTTTTATTTGATTGAAAGTATTTAAGAACTTAAGATTTTACATGAATATTATATAGCACTTAGAGATTACAAAACAAATGTCAAGTTCCATATATATACAGGTTGTCCCAAAAAGTAGTGATAATCGGAAGCCTGGAGGTAGAGCGTTCCTCCATGGTCACCCGACCTAAATTCAATCGATGCTTTTGTTTGGGGCTACTACAAGAAGCTAGTTTATTGTAAAGAATGCAGAAATTTGGCAGATTTGTCGAGTAGATTAAGATTGGCGGAAGAAAACATCAAAAGAAACAGACAAGCATTCAATCGCTTGAAAGAAAATTTTTTTCCGTCGTTGTCGGTTATGTGTCGAAAGGGAAGGTAGACTTTTTGTAATTTTTCACAATAAAATAATTACTTTTATTTAATTCTCACTTTTACTTATTTTTACTTCCCAATTAAAGTTATTAAATTTTACACTTAGTACAATCTGAATCGAAATTTAAGTATGATGCCGTTGAGATAACTTGATAAAATTTGCATCATGTAAAGTTGATGAACTAAGGAAGTTTTTGAACTAGTTTCTAAAAAAAATATGGAACTTTTTTCGTAAAATTGCCATAGAATATTCAAGTTAGTTTTTGTTTTGGTAAAAGAAAAAATTCAACATTATTTTTTGAGACAATGGTGAAGTGTATTGAAATAAGTGTGAATAGGTGCACTATTAAGCTATTCGGAAAAAAAAATCAAGTGCATATCTCACTTACTTCGACCGCTATGACCAAAAATCCCTTACAACACGTAATTAGCAAAAAATTTCGAAAATTTGTTATAACTCGAAAACGAAAACATGGAGGTGATTTGGGTTCCCCGAGGAATGCTCTACCTCCAGGCTTTCGATTATCACTACTTTTTGGCACACCCTGCACATACATATAAATGTAACTAAGTTTTTAGAGAATTTCCTTACAGTTTTTTTTTTTCTGATTTCTGTATCTGAGAAAGCTCAGTTTTCGCTCAAATATTCAGAAGACTTTTGATTTTCGGCTGAACCTCCGAAAAAATTTGACCTGTCAAAATGGCAGCCGTTTTTCTGGAAAAATTTCTAAAAATGTTACGAACTTAAACTTTAATATTTTAATATTTTATCTACTGGACGATGACTGTATCTTCGCTAAATATATTTCCAAAGTTTGAAGTCAATACGCTACGCACTTTTTGAAAAATCAGGGAAAAGTGAACAAAAAAATTGAAATGGACAAAACCTGCTTGGACTTTTCAAACTAATTTCTGACCAATGTTAACATTAAAAATAACCTGCACTGTACGATGTCTCTTCCACTGTGGCGGTCTCGTTGTTGTTTGTACACTTTCTTTTAAACCTACCCATTTTTGAAGATTTTTCCTCACGTTTATCCGTATCGCGCACCCGGTTCTCGTCCTTTTCTTTGCAAGCAGCTTTTGCCCTTTCACCTTGAAATACGGCAAAACCCCCGGGATATATACTTAACAAGCCATGAAGCAGAAATTCTCTATGTGAAGGTATAGTCCCTCGAATTCACTCAAATTGCATTGATTCTTATGGACCACACGATAAAACTTTTTGTTCATCACCTGATGGTGCCTAAACTATCCATTCTACGGCAAAATTATCTTCTAAGCGATTAAAGCCCGACTCTTTGCCTTTCTAATGAAATCAAATTTAGTATGTCTTGCCTAACAAAATTACATAAAATTTTCACTCCAAACGAAACTCTAACCATTTTTCGCTTATATACCAGCGGCAGCCAGCAGAAAGCGAGTCAGAGCTCACGGTCCGTTTTCAGTGCAGATACAAGAAAAATTGCTAGAGTTTAGTTCGAATGCGAAAATGTGTATAATAATGACTTATATGCCATAATTATTTTTACATCAATAGAAAGTAGATATATTACACTTAAAATTCCTAGCAGACTATTTTTAAGTAGGAAGGATAGTTGCAGAGCTAGACCAGTTTCAACAAAAAAAATTTCCGTTCTCCCATAAGAATCAATGAAATTTGATCTGAATTTAGGGCCTACATTTCCTAGTAGTTGTGTGCGTTATTTTCTCTGGTTCACGGCTTGTAGAAGTATATATCCCGGGGGTTTTGAATAAGGCCAACAAACTTCTGCAACCATCGTTGACTGTTGCTGCATCAACATAAGCAGCTATTTCAACAATTTCTGCTCCGCTGAACATGTATTTTGTAGCGATTCCCTACACCGTATTATTAAAACTTCCATTTGCGTTTTGTATTTAACCACCCAAACACATTATTAGTGCTTCATCTGAAAGTGAAAGAAGTGCGAAGAGCTGGTTTATGAGTATATATCGTATGCGTAGACACTGCCTGAATTTTCGTTTTGAAGTTTTCTTCCTCGATTTTTGCATCCAATTTCGAACCATTTTATTAATTAAAATTAATTGCACTATTCACCGCCAACACACTGTATGATTCACAACAAACGACGGAATTATTCACGACACACAATGTGATGATGGACGACTGACAATGTTATAAAACCTAATAACAATAGACCCCTATTTTAAGGAGTAACCCTCAGTTGTAAATGCATCAGTAATACATGCAAACATGCATGTATATGAACAGGTATGTTTTTGGGTGTTTGGAAAATTGATGGTAATCAGGTAACAGAAAAGGGAATTTTTTTACACGGTTTTGTTTCTTGTTTATGTGAAAAAAGGTAAAGTAGATCGAAACGTGACTACTACTTTTATATTTTTTTAGAATTTCTTTATAAAATTTTGTAAATATGTTTAGGACTTCATGTAGGTTCTAAAACTTAAATAAAAGAAATAGATTTTTCGCCTGCCTAGTCCCCTTAACTGCATGTGTTAAGTAGTTAACGATGTTAGGGAACATTTTAACTTAAAAGTCTTTGAAGGTATGCTTAAGTTACGCCTAGACTTTGAACTTTTTAATTGTATTCCCCCGTATTATCATACTAATTTTTACTTTTCTTAATTTTAATCAAACCTTATTGTTACATGTTTTGTATGCTGGTGGTAGGTACAGCTACAAGGGAAGCTAATTATTTTAAAAAGGAAACAATAACTGGTCTCTATCCACGATATTGGCTACCTTGGAACTGGTTGCTCTTTTTCTTCTTTTGTTGAAGCCTTTTCTATTCTCGGCCTGTATTTCTAGAATTTGCTTTTGGCCTTCTCTCGCATTTTGTCTCGTTCTTCCATTAAGATAGCGGCTGGCTATTCGCTGATCAACTTCCTAAGTTTCGCATAGGTGTGCCAATTAAAAGTTTGAATGGAGTGTAGTTTTTTGCCCTCTGAAAAGTGCTGCTTAGGTACTGTTGCAGGTACCACTTCTCATAATTATACGATTAAGTGTCTCTATCTGGCCATTTCGCCTTGGTATCCCGGTGGTTATGTGGTGCAACTGGATGCCGTTATTTCTGCAATGCCTCTTGAATCGTTTCTGTAATAAATGATCCATCTTTATCCGCGATGATTTTTTTCGGATGGCCAAAAGTTTGTGCTATTATTTCGAGTCTCTGCACAGCTTTTCCCGCGGCAACTTCGTGAAACCGTCGATTATGCTAAGTAAATATTTATGATTTTTTCCTGTGACTTGCATTGGTCCCAAGTGGTTGACATGAAATGTGTCGATCGGTCTGTCTCCCTGGTATAGGGTTGAGAAATCTTTAAGTTAAATACAAGGAATGCAACTAGTCAGCTCTTCCATCTTCTTTCGGTGAAAATGTCCTATTTCCTGAATTTTTCGAATTTGGAGCCCTAAAGAAGATGTATTTCTATATCGTCTAAGCATGTTCATTAGCGGCCCCGTAAGGAAACGAAATATCCTGTCGAAGATTGTAAAGCTGTTCTTTGGGTTGGCTTAGCCCCATATTAATTTGTTCTAAAATATTGATGTACAAACTTTGGTTGGCGGGCATAGATTGGGATGCAAGTGTCCCTGAAAACCTTGAGAAGAAAGGGTACAAGTTCATAGAATATGTGGCAGATATAGGAAAGATGGATTTAGTATCTGTCTACATCAATTGTTGAGTTCCATGGATTTTGTGAACGCTCAGAGAGAGCTTGTGCTGCGGCGATTTATGTACGAATAAAGAAAATCGATGGAAGTATTTTTTCCTATTTAATTATCACCAAAATTAAAGTGGCCTCAGTTAAATCGGTGTCCCTTCCACGAGTAGAATTGTGTGAAGCCCATAGCTTGTCAAAATTAATATGTCAATTCAAGAAGCAATTAGATATTGAATCGCAATTCTCTTTGTGGACGAATTCTACAATAGTTTTAGCCTGGCTGAATAGTCACCCGGATCACTGAGAAACATTTGTAGCCAATCGTGTCGCGAAAATCCACAATAATGTAGCACATGCTATTTGGCATCATGTGCCATCAGAAGATAATTCTGTCGACTTGGCTTCTTGCGGAATCCCTCTAACAGCAATAAAAAATAAGATGATATAATGGAAAGGGAATTTTACCAGAGCTGATAGAGTTATAGCCTGGTGCCGAATATTTATTGAAAAGTGTGGGAAAATTAACTTTTCCAATGGTATTTCTTATTTTTCTACATATAACAAAAATAAAACGTGCAAAACTTGATTTAATTCGATTGTTATCTTCTGGAACCCGAAGATTTCAAAAAGGGAACACACATGCATTCAAAGAGTTCAATCCTGTCCCTCAATCCCTTTTTAGACGAAAACGACATCTTACCTGTGGGGACTTTTTAGAACATTCAGATCTATTATTCGTAGAAAGACATCCCATAATCTTATCATCTTCATCGAAACTTTCCTCTCTACTAGTGGATTGTATCCATTGGTAAACGATGCATGGTGGTTTTAATATAGTTCTAGCAAATACTGGATACCAGTCGCTGGAAGAAGGAAAATTACACTCAGATCATGGAAAATCTGCCACATAACAGAGTGCATCTAACAAAGGCTATTCTATGCTGCAGGCATCGATTTCGCAAGTCCAATTAACATTAAACAAAGCAAAATTCACGACGCAAAAATTATGAAGGCATATATCGCTGTATTTGTACGCTTCGCTGTCAAGGCCCTTCACATTGAAGTGTAACTCATTTAAGATCGGAGGCCTTTCTTGCAGCATTGCGAAGATTCTTTGCTAGAAGAGGGGTTTTTAGGGATCTATAAAAAGACAATGTAACCAATTTTGTTGGAGTATTTAAAATATTAGCAAAGGGAATTCAAACCGCTGTGACATAATACAAAAGTTGCAACTGAGCACTCAAAACATAAATTCTCAAGTTATTCCTGAAGTATGTAGAAAATAACACAGAAAATATCACAGGCAATGGTATCACAGTTAGGGAATTTGCATGTATAGTGCACTATCACAGTCATTGCTAGAAGCCGATCAAACAGTTAGAATTTGAGTAGGTACCTCCTAAGCTGAGATTTCTAGAGCAGTTAGTACGTAAGCAACCTTTAAGTAATAAAGACACGTGAAGTACGATCTCGGAGTTTGAAAATAATACAATTCCCACTGATGGTGTCCCACACTGTGGGAAGCAGGGGTGAAGTTGAAGTACATAAAATGTCACTTACGGCGAATTATTGGACAAGCTGATCTCATATCCGAAGAGCTCACAACTGTCTTAATACAAATTTAGGCGATTCTCAATTCTTGTCCACTTTATGCTGTAACTTCTAATCCAGAGGACTTTAACCTCCTTAGATTGGACACTTTCTTGCATAGATGTACCTCCATCTCTACCGGAAAATGGGAAAATTTCAATATTTCGCTCCAATCCAGATGGTAATATCTTCAAAATCTAAAAATATCCAACAACACTAATAAACTTTTCAGTAGAACAAAAGATAAAACTTCAAAATTTTAAAAATCGGACGTATAATTTATATGACTCCGTGTTCCAGAATAGTGCAATATGAATTATGTAGGGATGAGTAGACAATATTTAGAAAGCAGACTAAACAACCAAAAGTCAAATATAAAAAACAAATCATAATCATTGCGTAATAACAAACCATTTGTCGGATTTCGACAGGAGAAAAATTTTAAATAAGGATTCAAATTATAATAAGAGAAGAGTTGTGGAGGCTCTATAAAAAATGCCCATTAGCGCAATAGATCAATAAATCTAATCAGACTAATAGATCGAGACATAGTTCCTCATCACCAAAAATAGCTTTCCAATTTAGTACCATATACTTTTAGCTGCTTTCTTATATTATTTTTGAGAATTTTTTGACGAGTGTAATAATTTCTTATTCACCAAATTTTAGCTCTTCAGAATTAATTGTAGCTGCTACAGTCATGTCAATGGAAAAACCTTATCAGAATTAAAATTTTCTAAGCTAAATTAATTAAAGAAATACTCTTCTAGAATTTATAAAAACTAAAAAAACAGAAATAAATATTTAAGTCTGAATTTACAGCACCAATTCGTACTTGTCCCAATGGCTAATATTTAGTGTCCCAATAACTAAGCAACTTAATCAAATATTATAATCTAATTGTTTTTCTATTTTATAAACTGCTTATACATTTGAAATTTTGTAAGTCTGTCCTATACCAGTAGAAAAATTTTGGAATCCTACGTTTGAATAACTTGTGTGTAGATCACTTCAGTGGCATTTTATGAAATTGTTTAAAACAGATTTTCGTCTATCCGTCTGTCCACATGTTAGTTCGAGAATGCATTGAAATTTACTTCATTAAAATTACAAAATCAAATTTGCAAATTGGCAAATAGCTTTGTCTTACTATTCTGTTCTATTCTCTATTCTAAAACGAAAACTTTTTTGTTCTACAAAATTATTTAATATAAAAGTTACCAAAAGTATTTCAAAAATTATTTGTTGTACTATTGTTGGGTTAAAGCGCGTATTTATGGGTTGTGAATAATGGCATGGTTTACAGATTTGTAGATCAGCTGCGAGATTAACCCATTATAACCCAGCGTATGATATCACGCAAAAATTTCAAAGGTTTTAACTGCCCAGTTGGCGACTAAAATTCTTCTTTTCCTAATTATATGCATTTAAGGTATGTAGCTTGTCCCATTATTAAGGGAAATATGACAAACTTTTATCTGTTAAAAGCAATTGCAATTTTCATTCAGTGCGCATCACTGCAATTTGTTTTGCACTGCACATGCGCAAATCGAGGTAGGTAATTGATTTTACTTTTCTTTCAAAATAAAACACAAGGGTAGTATTTCTTAGAATTATTAGAGGAATAAGAATTTATCGTGATTTTATTAAATTTTCTTTTTTTATTTTTTTTATTTTTACTCTTCTTATTTTGTACTTTTTTTCTAAAATGAGTTATGTTAAGCTGTTTTGAAACTACATACGAAAATCCATCATGATATCGGTGCGCAATCTATGAGCGGGTTATATGGGCTAAGCAGTTGCTGACCGTTCACTAAATACTTATACCACAAATGAGCACAGGTGTGCAGGCCTAATGCATTGCTTGGGACCGACTTGATTTATCAAAAATGTTCCCAGTTACCGAACGACTTTGACTCCTTTGCCCTGTAGTATAGCATGCGTCTTGTGATTAACCAACTGTCACATGCGCCTTGTGATTAACCAACAGACTTGGTTTTGGTAATTGGCCACATTTTTTGTTGAATTGTCTGTTTTTTCTGCTAGCCGAAAAACAGAAATCGGTCCCAGGCAATGCATTAGGCTTGCACATCTGTGCTAATACTTTCCTCCCTTCCCTACATTTAGGGAATTACATAATTAGTATAATTATAGCTTATTTATTGTTCTTTATTCATTTTTTCAATTCGAGTGACATCTGAAAGCTCTCTCAAGCCAAATGCATTTTAGCGCGTAATCCTCTCACGAAAGCTTGATGTTGCTATACAGAATAAAAGAGAAAGCATACAATTTATATTATAATAAAACTATTACAATATGATTATCTTTGCCAAAACAGTATGCATGCACATTTGCAAGTTTCCTTGCTGGCAATAAACTTTGCAAATCTTGGCACTTTGTTCCGCCACCTGTTGGCTGCTCTCACCTTTGTTTCTCGTTCATCCACTTCCCTTATTGCACCTAGCTATAAGCATCTTTGAGTTTGTAAAAGAATTTCCGTAAATATTCGTTTTTTCGCAACTCCTTTGATGTACACGTTTTTCCTGTTAATAGTCCTATTCTTTTAGCCAGGCAATTGTGCTAGATCATGACGGAAAGCTTTTCGAGTTTTCACGTATTGGACCTAGCTGCAGTAGTCTGAGGGTCCTCCGAACAGTGCTTGGTGGAATAAGAGTTGTAATCGTTAAGAGCTTTTAGCGTAATTGAAAACATGTTGAGCATCAAAGAAGAGGACTGGAATTCTTCATCGGAACTTTACCACACACTCCTCGTCCTAATGTAGAAGACGGTCAACACTCATATTATTTTAAGGAGCTTTCATTTTTCACTGCTTTGTTGTTCTCCTGGGTATACATTTGTAGGCTTAACGACCTGACGTGGGTGTGCTATTTTTAGAATTCAATAAAGCTCGAGGGTTTTAAGTGGGGCATTTTTATATGTACTTCAGAAAGAATTTTATTTAGCTGTAATTGTCTTTTTGTTTCGTTACCTGCCTGTTTTGTTTAGAATGCCCTCGGGGGACTCTCTTTCTTTTAAAAAAAATGTTATCTTCTGGGGTATTAATACAAGCCAAATATGGGATCATGGAGCAGGTTAACTTTTTTTCAGAGAAGTCAGGCGAAGAAGTTTTCTTTAAGTTTTATAGTGTTACAGAGTTTAAATATAACAACTTGAATTCTTGTGAGGTATGCTGTTAATTGTATTCTTACATTAATTTTTATACTAGTGGTGATAATTATTTCTGGAATTCTATACGTATTATACTGGCGAAAACAATATATTTTTGGTATTACAGAAATGATTGGTACTGATTTACAGTGGGTAAAACAGTTAAAGCACATCGTAATGTATTAAGACAACGACGTGTGATTTTTCTTTATTTGTATTAGATAGGTACATCCTTCATACTCATTTGAAAGTATATAGTTCATATTATATTACATCATGGAAAAACTTAAAAAGCTGACAAAACTCATGAAGTTATTACAAAATATTTTAATGCATTATTATATTTTAAATATTTTTTTAAGGTTTTAGTTTATTCGATTTCCATCCAAAGAAAGAAGTGGCTTGGTGAAATTAATGCCTGTAAGAGATAAAGTCAGAAAGCGGTACATTTTTAAAAAGAGCACAGTGTAGGCATGTTTTCTAAGAAAACGACACACCAGATTAATTCTTATACTTAAAGAATTAAAATTTTCGTCCGGAATATTTGACGTGAGTGCTTTTCCGTTAATATTTCTCCAATATTTGAAGCAAAGTGCTGTATGAAAGTGGACTTTTGAACGTGCCCTTAATAAGCTTAAAAATAAGAGATAAACAAATTACTTACCTTAAAGAACTTTTATAATATGGCCAAAAATGTAAGTCAAGGTACCTGATTTCATGGAGAACATAAAATCCACCATATCTCGAAAACAAAGCAGAATTCGGCCCATAGTCATATGAAGTTTTCGACTGCATTTTAGGTCTACTAACAGCCTTTTGAATTTGTATTATCAATTCCGGAACACCCTGTATTTTCATGACACTTAAGCCGGACTTACCTAAAATGTAAAATATATCTAATTTAAATTGTGTAACACACACATGTTAGCAAATAACTAAAATTAGCGTACGACCTGAAACTTGTTTTGTAACCTACTGCCTGCCTGGAGCAAAGGTTCGAAACGAAAAGTTGGAAAAGTTCCTAAATTTTTGAAAATTTCGTTCCGGAGAGAACATAAAAATTTCGTTACAGTGCATTCGAACAAATTCATTTTGTAAATAATAAAAAGTTCCTTTTAGAACTTAAGTCTAAAATAATACAATTTTATATGGTAGGAAAAATAAAAAAACGAAGTTTTACTAAAAAAACCTTGCTGACTTGCGAAGTTAACACTGGTATTGTTGTACATATTGCTGGTATTGTTTACATATTTTTTACATGCATATAAAAAACAAAATTTTACAACTACTTTTTATATTGAACAGTAATGCAACTCAGAGATCATTAACCCGAAATATAGTTCAATTGATCCAAAAAGACATATTTCGCAATTACACTCGTTAGCAAATTTTATCCAACAGGAAAAAAAGCACTTTGTTGTATTGTCATCATTTCACTGGTCACTGTACCTCGACGATATAAAAGTAAGTAATCAACATTTATCAATAAAATCCATATGTGTAGTCAATAAATTAATTCAATAAGTTGGCAGTCAGTAAGCAACCGTCGAATCTTTTATTTCTTCCAATAATCCCTCGAATTTCTCTACATGGCGACCGTGAAGTTATTAATATTGGTTCTTCTTCTTCATCTAGCTAACACGCATGTGCTAATAGTACACAAAATAACATGAAAAAAGCTGAAGTTGTTTGTAATAATTGCGGGTATAATTTTTTTATTGGTATTTTTCTTAAAACATTGGATTAAAATATATCTGACTAAGTATTTCAAAAAATAAGTGGGAGTGAAGGTTATCAGACAACAAATAGCAACTGTAAGTGATAAAGTGTAGGATGAAACAAATTGAAAGTGACATACTGAAATTGTGGACCAATATAAAAAAGACGGTTGTCTATAAAAAAGTGGAAAATTTTTTAAAGAAAAATTAGAATTACTTGAAACATTATATAATTGTTAAAAAGAACTACATCTGATATAAAGGACGAAGAAACCTCACAAAATCCACTTAAAAGTAAGAATCATATCGACACAGTGGTTAACGATTCCATAACCAGACTTAAATCAGTCTAAATCTTCTACACATACGTGAGTGACAAATGAGAAAAGAACTCTAATTGAGGATTTCAGAGGCGATCCCTCAACTGTCACAGACTTTTTAGATTCAATACAGCTTTACCAGGTTATTATTCCCATTTTACCGAAAGATAAGCAATGATAATTGTGTAGTTCCATCACAGCAAGAAGTGAAGTTATTCGTAGAATTAACCTAAATATAAAGGAAGATACATCAGTTAATTCTAGAGAGATATCGCCAGGCGTATTTTCTCCAAACACAATAATAAATTCTAAGCTAAACAAAGATTTAATAATCAATGCCGGTGAAATAAATTGTCAATTACTCAAAGAACTCAATTTAAATTCGATACCAGAGTCTGAACAACAAACAATAATTGATATATTCTGTGAATTCAACGATATATTTTGTTTGTCATCAGATGAACTTTCCGCCAATGATTTTTACCAACAAAGAATCAGAGTTAGTAACGATACACCATCTTACGTAAAGAATTATCGAATTACTCAAGTACAAAAAAAACGAGATGAAGAAGCGGGTGGCAGGTATGCTTGAAAATGATATTATCGAACGTTCTGGGGGGTTCAGAATACATATAACTCACCACTTCTAATCGTGCCCAAGAAAAGAAAAACTAGTGATCAAAAGTGGCGAATAGTTGTCGATTATAGACAAGTAAATAAAAACATAATTGCTGTTAAATTTCCCTTGCCAAGAATAGATGAAATACTTAATTACTTAGGTATGGCCAAGTATTTCAATACTTGCGAGATGAAGAGCGGTTTTCACCATATAAAAATTGAGACAAATTGCGGAGGAATCACAACTTTTTCTACTTCTACTTTTCTTCTATGTTTAAGCGTCTGCCCTTTGTCTTAAAAATAAGCTCCAACAATTTCCAACGGGTGATAACCATGGCAATGGCTAGATCTTCAGAAGCATCATTCTTGTATGTCGATGACCTAATTATTTATGGATGATCCTTGAAGCATCACAATCGAAATCTTATTAAGGTATTTCAACGACTAACAAGGAGAGGCCACGACCTTGGCATCACCGATTTTCATGAAATTCCGCATACATGTAGTGGGCACTGGGTGTAGTATACTCTTAAAGTAGTAAGACCCAACGCTCCAGGATAAGCAAGGATATGCGTTGGAAAAAATGTATTTTCAGCTTATATACAAAAAACAAGGCGCTCCTGACAGAGATGTGATTGCGTAGTGGATAAGTCTCTAGCTCTCACCCCGAAGACCCAGCTTCAATCCCCGTCGCTGTGAATTTGCTACTTTTTTCAGGAATTTTTTTCAAGATTATTTAATCATTTAGAAAATATTTTCATTTCAATTTCTGAAATCATTGTATGCAAAAATTTTAATGATTAATGCATTCGAAAAAGAGAAATATCAACTCGTAATGATATTATAAAAACTCACTACTTAATTCATAATCAATTGAGCGCTCCATTATTTAATCATAATCATAATAGTTTATTGTTTACAAGATTTATATCTTATACGTACAAAAATTGATATGATAAAGTATGCTTCGTTCGCTTTCAACTTAACTGAAGAGCGTACATGATTTGAAAATGTAAATAATGTGTGCTTCCCCCAATTTTGATTATGCTTTTTTGGGATAAATGTGGCTACAGTGCCCCTAGAGAATCGTAGAACGCTTAATTCTGAATGTTACACAAAAATTTGTTCGCAAGAAATCTTTGAAGAAATAAAAAAGAACAACCAGCAGCGCAGGTTCATTCACCATGAGAATGCGAGGTGTCATACATCGGCCCAAACAACTCAATATTGTCCGGTCAAAACATCGAATTGATGGGCCATCCGCCGCCCAGTTCTGATTTGGCACCCAATGACTTCTTATTGTTCCCGTACATGAAGAATAAACTGGTCAACGATTTGCGATGCCAGAAGGAGCGGTCAAAATGCATGTTTTCGAGATACCTCAATTGTAATTGAAACAGTACTGGGAAAATTGGTCAAACGTATGCAGAAGTGTATTGATCATCACGGAGAATATTTTTGAAAAAAAACAATAACACCATTTTCACTGATAAATATATGTTTTTATTTATTATTCTGGATACATAAATAGCAAACTATGTCAAACTTGGGAAAAGCTTGAGGGAAATTGGTGAGATAATAAATAGAAGCATTTCAACTGTTCAGTGTGTGATAAAACGGTACAGGGAAGAAAACCGCGTAGAAAATAAAATGAGAAAATCACAAGAAAGAATCTTCAATAAGTACAATAAGAGATGGATAGTTCGACGTGTTGTGACGGTCGAAATCGAAAAATATTTAGGTAAAAAATGTAACATAGAAATGTAAGAAGAGTCTTGCGATATAATACGAAAAGACCGAAGAAAAGGCAATAAGGGTATTCACTCTGTGTTGTAAATGGTCTTGTATTTTTACAACTGGTGTATTTATACAACGTTGTATTCAAAATACAATGACATCTGTTATTTATCATATATAAAATAGTTAAGTCAAGCTGTTGTATTTTAACAATAGGGTCAGGGCATGCTTAATTGACGTTGTATTTCAGAAATTAAATAAGGAATAAGGATGAACTACTTTTAAAAGAACGTATATTTGAAATAGAAAAGAATGAAAGGGTACTAGAATTAAAGGGAATTAGAATTAAAATATACACAACTAAGTATTCACAAGGGTGGTGCGTTCACTGTAAAATGTAAATCTGTTTGTATTTTTACATAGGTGTAAAAATACAGCACTGAGTGAATACCCTTAATATATTAGCAAGATAAATCGAAGAATAAGATTGAACTTTGTTGAAGAGTATATTCTTAAGATAGATACTTTTGGTGAAGAAGTTATACTTGCTGTATATAAAATGCATCCAGAGAAGGAATTCTGTACTGCTCATAAAACGAAGTTCCTTCGAATTGTTTTCAAAAATGTTCTAACATTGTTTAGGTACTTGTATTAATAAATTTCACATTTTTATAAATTCAAATACATATTTGTGTTCGATTTCTTTTTATAGGTAAATGCTTTTTGGCACCTTGCCGAGAAGTGCGCCTTTTGGGCTAGAAGGGAAACTCAGTGTCAGTAAGTTAGTATAAATAATGTCTACAACACCCTTTCGTAATATCTAGCAATAATTCTCTCCATGCCTGGATTACACTTTCCTTGATAACGTTTTTCTATTTTTAAGATGCCTTGATAGAAACGATGTCCAGGTCCGTCACTGACGTCGCCTATATTATCAGAAAAAAAAAAATGAGTGCGTAAAGTGCGCCTTGAGTGACATGTTACATTTCATCTTTTTAAATATTTGTATCTCTCCACAAATTTCCGGTAGTCTTATACCTTTCCCTTTCCTAAAAAATTTGCTTTTTTCTCCCACCGGATGCAAATTATCTTTCAAATTTTTTATCTCCCGTTAAATTATTGATTTGACGTAGGTATTGAAATCCCTCATCACGATTCATATGATGAAATTTTTCATAAAGCCTAGTTTGGTATGAACAGGTATTATAATTAGTTTAATTAGTTGAATTATTATTGAATTTTCTGATGATTTGCAGAGGGATGAATTTTATTTTTAAAAGGGTGAATTTGATTTGGAAAAAGGTGAATTTCATTTGCAAAATAATGAATTTAATTTGCAAAAGGATATTTTTGATTTGCAAAAGGGTAAACTTAATGTGAAAAACTTGTTAGTTCTAAACACAGACACAGTTGTCATGCGGCTTCTCATGCTTTTCCAGTTAGTTTGGTGTACAGAATGCAATTTAAATATTTAATGGATGCGACTAGTAGGAAAATAAAAATTAATAGTGTGATAAACGTCTTGCTTAAGTGCTGTTCGCAAAAAATTGAGAAGAATTGCGAATTGCATAACCATATTAAACTAAAGAATTTTTTACCCAGCTAAATCGCCACCGTGTCCTTTGCAGGAATCAAACCCATTCCCACAGACGAGGAAATCTGCAGGCGTGCGTCTCAGTCCGCTTATCCACAGACGTGGGTGCGACAAATGGAAACTATTGCTTTTCCAAAAGATTCCATTGTTCAAATTGTGATACGAGAAGTCTCGCTTGACACTTTGTAAATTTAAATCTCTCATTAAGTCATTTAAATCCACCTGAATTATTAATGAAAGTACAGTGCTAGGTGTAGGCGACATAAATTTCATGTCGCTATTCTCAACTACAGAATTTGCTTCAGCATTTACACTCTTCACGTTTTTAGAGCTTTTTAACACTTGTGCAACTGAATAATTTTCATCGTGGGTTTGGTGACGCTATTGTAGTGAAATTAAATTATTGATTATACCAAGGAAAAGGTATTTTCATGGAGGTATTTTACGTTTTATTAAATTAAATTCAAAATATTGAACAAATATAAGTAGAAAATTTAAAAGAGATTAAAAGTTTGTAAAAATTTAAATTGCTGTTTTTCTTTTTTAAAAAAAAGAAGAAGTTTGGATGATTTTAGCAAAGACAAGAGAAAACACTTAAATTTTGAATCATTTTCTCAGACATTTATACTTAAAAAAACTTCTTATAGAACTCATGTAGACACTGAAAAATTGTAAAAGTTTACGTCATTAAAAATTTTTTAGGGAGTCAGTCGAATTTAAAAGCTTGAGAATAGAAGTTTTTCCAAAAATAGCACAATATTTTTAATATTGAAAAAACCTATAATTTAAAAAAATAAAATTCGTTTTAAACTAATTAAAAGCTTAAAAGGTTTTTCTGTGGAGCATTTAAACTGAAGATAAAGAAATATTTTAAAAGCAAATTTGAAAAGTTTTTATTGAAAATACAGTTTTTTGAAAATTACGATTTATCCTACAAAGAAGTGAAAATAAAAATATAATTAAAATATTTTAATCATTAGAGTAATCGATTAGTTATTTTGAGCCATGAAGGGGTCTCGACCTTCAGTCTATCAAAATTTGTAAATTCTTATCACAGATTTATGTTCAGCGACCGCAAAATCCCCCTTATATAAAATTTGGTGTCAGTCGGTTGATTTTCGAAAATCTCCTCCGCCATCTTGAATTTGGCAAATCTGGGATTCGTGATCAGTGACCCCCAAAACCCCCATAGACCAAATTTGGTGCAAATCGGTGAATTTTCAAAAAATTCGTCCGCCGTATTGTATCCGCCATTTTGAATTTCGCAAATCTGACCCCAGATTCGGAATCGGCGACCCCAAAAACCCCGGCATACCAAATGTGGTGCAAATCGGTTGATTTTCAAAAGTTCGACTCCATATTGGATTTTTGACTGCCATATTGGGTCCGCCATTTTGAATTTTGTCAACCTACGCTTTAGGGGCGTCTATCATCTACAGTTTGAGCCAAAAAACGACCCGATCGGTTGCGAACTTTTATTTTTACAAGTTTTTTTTTTGCTGGACATTCGGTTTTTCTCCGGCTTCCGGCCGCCATATTGGATTTTTCAAAGGCGCACTCGGCCTTTGAAAGTAGACGCTCTAAGCTTTAAAATAAGCCCTTGGTCGATTTTTTTGGTTGCTTCTAATTTTGGTCGTAGCTTTGATCCGGTTGACGCGGATCGTCCCATATATAAAATAAATAATTTTTGTGAAACTAGAGGCCTTTTTTATTTAGTATATCAGTTTATTTCATACTTAGATAATTTACTAAGGAGACAGGCGGGAGTGCAATTTTGATGCTTGCCTTAGGCAAGCACATCCATATTATGGGTGCCACAAAAGACATCAATTGCATTTTATGAGCTTTTCACTGCAAAACGCCTGTAGTACGCGCTCTTCGAAATGTGAAGCAATGGCTTTCCTTGTTGTCAAATTGTTAATATTGGTGCTATGACCTGTTTCCCTCAACTATTTACACAGTCCCGAAGTTGGTTTGCCATGTGTTCTTGAACTAAACTACATACACCAATTCTTTTAATTTTGTTCGTTTTTAATTTGTTGTTACTAAGTTTGTTAGTAGTTTACTTTTAAATTATTGTTAGTAAAGGGAGATTTATTTGTCTTTTTATTAAAGATACCAGCTTCAATCCGTTTATGTTGATCAAATTTTCAATATTTCCTGTGGTTTTTGGTATACACGATATTTTTCTCCAGTTTTTATTAGTTACATCCCGATTTCTAATTGCTTATTAAAATTACCCTGTAACATATAGTAATCTATTTAGCATCGAATGGAATGCTGATACCTTTGTACTCCAAGTTTGAGTAGAACCAGTATTTATTACCGTATCAGAAAAAGTATCCTTCCTATATACGAGGTGTCCCAGTTAAAGTGACCGATTCGATGAGATTCATGAGACAAAAAGAAAATTGTATAAAATGGAGGGGGTGGGGAGGCTGGCAATTCTAACGGTTTTCGCGATAATGGCACTTGAGCTACGAATTTTCAAAGTCAAAATTTTGTATTTTTTTTACCTCTTCTCATACAAATGCGAAAATTTTTTTGAAAAAAAAACTCACAAATATTGCTAATATTTAGAAAATCACTAGTATCACTAGTATCACGAGTATCACGAGTAATTTTTGTCCGCTTATCATAATATGCATATATATATGAATATAGGCCTAGTGTTTTTCATATGCAGCGCCTTTATACATTTCGCATCTCCCAGTCAAATCCTGTTGTTTTTCTGGCTTATAATTTTTTCTGTCAATAGTTTTAGTTAGTTAAAATTTGGACATAAGTTTCCTATGCTAAAGTATATTTGAGATTATTTCGCGTGAAATTATTATTATGTATAATATATTATTTGAATAAGTCATTTACATTCCTAAGCTAATGTGCAAGTAATTTTTCATTTCGGCTGTTCATAACTTCTGTAAATAAACCCAAAATAAAATTCACGTATGCTATGTAAATAAACACAGCTAAAAATAACTTTTCTCATCATTGGTATGGCACTTCAAATTCACAAAACCCCCAGACTGTGTATGTTCTGTTCGAGACTTAAATTTTGGCGGTCGCTTCCTTCCAAATTAAATAATTAAGGATTTAGAATCGATCGGTATTTGTTTTGAATCTGTACTTTGCTATGGAAAGGCAAACACAAGATATCATGATTAACTAGAAAAGATATTTGATGGGGCAAAAACACTAGCATGCTTCGCGCAGGTCTATGAGTTGAATCTTACATCTAACATTAGCTTGTCGGTAGCATAAAATTAACAATAAAATATTCATTTTGAGACATAAACAGAATTTCCAGAACGCAAAACGATTTTCGCTATTTCCCCCAGTAGAGAGTGTCTTGTCTTCTGGATAGAAATGGATAAAAATATTTTTGGGAATAGATAAAGCAAGGATGTACTTCTTTCAACATGTAAACATCTATAGTAAGTGTGTAATAATCAATTATTAATCTGGTTTTACTTTATAAATTCGAGAACAAAATACGTCCCTTTAGCAAAAATTGTAACAAGAACAATAACAACAATAACAAGTGCTAAAAAACAAAATACTTGCATACGGGGTGCCCCAGCTGAAGTGACCAAGCGGGCATCCAGGGATTGGTTTTCACGAGACAAACTAGGTGGGGGTGGGCAATCTTAACGGTTTTCGAGATAACGGCAGTTGAATGTTTTTTAGTTCCCTTTTATTAGACGTATGGCTTATACTAAACGTGATTTGTGTACAACTCTAATGTCATATCATACAGAACACTAGTGCCTGTCAATGAGTGCTTGCTCACTCCCCTCCTCCTCTTCGTTTAGGAGCTACGAATGTTCAAAGTTTTTTTTGTTTTCACATCCTCAGTCATTTACAAATTGAATCATGGAAAAGTTGAGCATTGAACAACGTGTTAAAGTTATTGAAACCTATTATGAAATTGGACGTGCAAAAAAAGTGCATTTCGCGCTCTTCGTAATTTTTTCGACCCGCATAATCCATCTCAATGGCCACAACAACAAGCAAAATTGCAGAATATGGGCTAATGAAAATCTAAGGGCAATTGTCGAAACACCAATGCATCCACAAAAAGTCACTGTGTGGTGTGCTTTCTTTGCTGGAGGAATCATTGGACCTTTTTTTTGAAAATGATGCTGGGAATTCGGTCACAGTGAATGGCGAGTGCTACCGCGGAATGTTAAACAACTTTTTGTGGCCAATATTGGAAGATTATGACATCGATGATATGTGCTTTCAACAAGATGGCGCCACATGTCACACAGCCCACGACACAATAGGCGCGTTCCTTTGGGATCGGAGTAACTGCCCCGGTGCAGTTCGGGGCAGTTAATCAAAGGAACAGCTTTTCCTTATCGTGAAGTATTTACGCCGAACTTTCCCACCAGAGGCTCTATAGTCAAATTCTTGTTGTGTCACTTGTCAGACAGTTGTTTTGATCGTGCCTAAATTTAACTTGGAAATGGTCTTAAAGTCTTTTTCTGCACTTCACTTTTAATTCCAAAGCAAGCAGGCGATGAAAATTAAGTAAACACATCAGAAACCTAACCTCACAATTGAAAGTTTTAGTGTTATTGAGACATCTCTTGACCGGTCTCGTACTAAAATGCAACCATAACGCACAAGCCATCTGGCGTAAAAGCTTGGTGTAAGTGCTACTGAACTGCACAGCTCAAGAGAACCTGTGTACGAGCAAGAACACTTCCTTCGGAAGTTACCCTGGTCCCAAAGGAACATGAGAAGTTTCCCGGGCGCATAATCTCCCGAAACATTGAAGTGAGTTGGCCACCGAGATCTTGCGATTTGACACCGTTAGATTTCTTTCTTTGGGGCCATCTGTAGAGGACTAAGCCAAATACCATCCAGCAACTCAAAACGAGATTTCACGGCGCATTGATGAGATTGAGGAGCAATTATGCCGAGATATTATAAAAAATTTTGATATGCGGATCGACGTGTGCCGCTGGAGCAGTGGCGGACATTTGGCGGATATTATCTTTTACACTTAATTGTAATGGATCAAATAACATGTTTCATTAAAGAAATATTCATTTTTATACATCACTGATTTTTAATTAACGTTTAACATCGATCCGTCTTATTGTAATATGCAAATTTCTTTAAAACAAACTGTAATTATCGAACACTTTACTTGCACAATTTAGAATCGGTCCCAAAGCCGACCCTATTATGCATCTCTTTCTATAAGCAATTACAAAGAAAAATGCCGGAACAATAAAAAAGGATAAATTTATGTCAGTTGCATATGGGTATACGTATTTAGGACATTGTTCCCTTGGAAATTTCACCATTTTTAAAAGATGAGCAAGATGGAAAGGTTTTAAGTAAGAAAACGTACCTTCAATACTTGAAGAGGTATCATTAATTTTCAGTAAAAACTATTTGACGAAACCAACGCGCCGACACATTGTGGTAATATTGTCACGCATTGGTTTTGATTTATAGGATTGAACGAGGTGGAACTGTCAAGTAGCCACCAAGATCGCCCGATCTGACACTGATGTATTTTCTTTTGTGTACGGCACCATGAACGAACATATCTTCTCTGCAAAATTGATATGAGAATGAGGGACCGGCTGGAAACACGATATTTTATGTCGAGTTCGATTGAGAAACCTAGATCGGAACTGGAATCAGAGGTTCCAACCCCGTTCAATCGAACGAAACACAATCCAAAGCGTTGTGTGTGTAAATTATTGTAAATTATTTGACAATCAGCTGATCACGTTTATATTATGTTTTATTCTTTGAGAAAGTCTTGTTGGATAAAAACGTGGATTGCTAAAAAAACAATCGAAATTTCATTACTTGAGGAAGATTCCATATAAAAATCAATTACTTCTTCCATTTTTATTATTTATTGGATACACTGAGCCAAAAAACCCGGAAATCACAGCAAAAAACAAACTGACATTGACATCTACCTTTTTTGTGTGCGTGCAACCCGAGAATATAAAAAGTTCGAACCTGACGACTTTAGAGTTGGAACTCGTTAGGAACGAGTTCCGACCTAAATGATCAATAGAACGAATTTCTACCTTTTGACAGAAATTAGGTTGGAACTGTGTCGAACACTTTCTTCAATCGAACTCGACATTAGTTATTATTGATCTGTCAAGAAGCATTGAACGTCGTTACGTTCTCTGTCTAGCTTAATACGGAGGGCACATAGAGCAATTACTGTAGTTCTAGCTATTTTGAAAGTAGTTAAGTTTAAAATTGTTTAAATAAACTACTAAAAAGACATGCGTTATATTTCACCTCTTTTTATTAGTCCGGAAATTTTCTTAGTTATTGCTCATACAAAATAAAATCGGCTTCGAGATGGATTACCTCGAAAACGAAGGGCAGTAGGTGGATACAAGCTCTGTATCAAACTGGCTTTGAAAATTCGTAACTCTTAAATGAAGAGGAGCAGGAGAATGAGTGAGTACTCATTTAAAAGCCACTAATGTCCGATACGGCATTAAGTTTATACACAAATCACGCTTAGAATAGGCAAGACAAAAAACATTCAAGTGCTGTTATCTGGGAAGCCGTTAGTGTTGCCCCCCACCACCAGTACAATTTTTGGCTTGCCTCGTAAAGACCTATCACTGGACGCCCACTTGGTCACTTTAACTGAAACACGCTGTGTTTTAAAAATGCTAAAAATTATTTCCCGTAGGGAAATAGGACTAGAGTTTAATACGCCAATCCGATTAAAATAAAACTTTCGAGTGTAGCGGTTAGCTACATTTTCATTTACTTTTTATATTTATCATCGTTAATAATAAATTTATCTGTTTTAAAATTCAAGTCGAAGAAATGAATGAATAATGTTTCAACTAGAACACGAACATTTTGAAAAATAAACTTTCTTTCATCTCAGACATAAAACTTTCAGTAAAGTTGAGTCTACACTGAAATATTTTTTGTGTCAAGGGAAAAAGCTTTCAATAAAAATCTAGATGAATTTCCTAAAAGCTCAGAATAGGAAGCGGTTTCTTTAGGTCTAAATTTTAATAAAAATATAAAACTGTCAATTAGAATAATTTAAATAAAATTCGATTCGATAAAATTATAATTTAAAAATTTTAAAAAGTGCATTTTTAAACATTAAAAATAAAAATTGGAAATTAAGAAGAAATTCTATGCCTCAAGACTTTAAAAGAAGATTTTTCACAGAGGGTTCTTTTTAAAATATATAATGGGCCAGTCATTTTTTGCCGACTACATATGTATTTATCAAAACGCAGAGTATACAAATTTGTAGGCTTAAGATTAAAAAATTTGCAGATTTCGATTGTACTAATATTTAAATAAAGTGATTTTGAAATATGCGGCTTAATGGGTAAATGTACTACTAAGTCTAAGTACTTACTAAGTCTAAAAATAAAATTTTAAATGAGAATGTACCCTAATTTAATAAAAACAAACTTGTAAATATAATTTTTTGACTTTTTCCGTTTGCAAAATCAAGTATAGCGTCTTCAAATGTTCATTAATTCATTTCCAATTGTTAGTAGTGCCAGGGATGATGGTAGTATTTTACCTTTCCAATTGCAGTTGCTGTTTTAATTTCATATGAACCAAAGAATAAATAATACTAACAAAGAAGCGACACACAAATAGTTAGCAAATATTGCAGTTAAAAATTGACCTGCCCCTTGCTTTAAATGTGTTCAGCTGGCTGAATGATTACTTATTGTACATGAGACCTACTCCTTGATGCTGATGTGTTGGTGCGCCTCAGAAGCAAAATGGACAAAACCACTACAACTGGATATCTTACAAAACCAAGCAAAATGGACAAAACCACTACAACTGGATATCTTATCTTAGAGGTAGTGGTAACATTATCCATCCTTGTTACTTTAGTAGTCATTATTACAGTGTCGCATCTTTGTAATAATTATTTCATCTTTGATATGAACATTTGTTTGCTGTCCTTCTGCAATTTCGCGGCATCTAGAAGGTAAAAAGGGGATGAATGTCAATATTTATAGTATTTCAATCATGGTGTCCGCGCGCGAGTAGCAGAGACAAGAAAAGAACGAGCAACTCAAGGGCGCAATGGTGACATAGAATGAAAATGCTGGTGGCTTTTGAGCGACTTTGTCTTCTGTTTCTTGCCTTATATGACATAACAAACTCGCAAATACTGCGAATAAATTTAGATTTGAAAAATAAGTAATTGCACGCGCGCGCGATTTCCCCAGTTAATTTCATGGTATCAAAACTGTTATAATTTTCAGCACGGTGTATAGAAAAGGAAAATGTTGTTTAAGACAGACAGACAAAAAGTATGAAAAAACAATTTAAAGTTTTATTAGGTGTATTGGTTATTATCCATGAAAACATATACAATAAAAATATATTTTTAATATTCGTCATAGCTTTTTTTTGAAACGGAGGACTCAACATAATAATGCTTTAAAATCGTGCATATGTATATTTGGTCTCAGATAGTAATCGTGGACGATTTTACAATTTAATTTTGCATCGCAAAATTTCCTTAAAACTGCATTGTCGATCTCTTTCAGTTTTTGTCTACGTGTCCCTTGCGCATTCATACATTAACATGAAAATTGCTCCACTTTGGTTTTCACGGGATGATCATGTTTATACCCTATATAATAGATAGGGTATATTAGTTTTAATCCAACGTTTGTAACGCATAGAAGCAATAATATTAAAGCAGAATGAATTATATACATATGCTCAGAATGTGAAAACAAATTGATTTAAGCATGTCTGTCTGTCTGTCCGTCCGTCTGCATACACGATAACACGAGAACGAATTGAGCTAGAAGACTGGAATTTGGTATATATTACTTTCAGAAAATTTGTAGGTCTGAGATTGAAAATGGGGCGAATTCCCCCACTCCTTCTATAGACCGCCATATTAAATTTTTAGATTATTGGGCATAATACAAATAGGGAGCAACGTATATCTCTCAAATTTAGTAAGGAGCAGTTTTATGAGACGCTTAACTAATAATATGAAAATAGCTCATATTCCCCCACTTCTTGGTCGGGCCGCCATATTGGATTTTTGGATTATTGGACATAATTCGAAGAGGAAGTAACCTATCACTTTAAAAGCTTGTTATATCATATAGATTATGGAGTATCAAGTAATCAGTCTAAAGCTAATTATATATTTTATGTTTAAAATTAGAAAAGATTTTCTTACATCTCGATTTCACCCGATTTACATATTCTTCACTTATCAGGTGTTAAAAACAACTCACGGAACTTTCAAAGAGACGAGGCGGACTAGCAAAATAACTAACACATTTGTTACCAAACTTTTATTAACTTTCTAAATTTCACGAACTTTACGATTTAGAATTCACGGCAAATTTTTATAACATAAATCTTATCTTTCTTTATGCAATGTAATTCACAGTTAATTCTAAATCCTCAATTTTTATCTCATTCTAGGTGAGTATCGCGACAGATTTTTCACATTTTTATCAATGCAAGATTACACTTAATGCAACGTGACTTATAGTTTAATCAGGTAAGCATTTTCCATGTCAATGTAAACAATTTTTTTTGTGACTTGATGCAAAGTAAGTTTTAAGAAATCCCAAAAGTATAAAATAACAATATGCCTGGAGAATTAAATTTGTTGTTTTATCATGACATCTTTGGTTTCAACTCTATTTTGCACGACTCGGATAGATCCCTTGTCGTATCTATATTTAAATTTATTTAAAGTGTGTTGTAGGTCAGTATATGTAACCCCCGCGCAGTCTTTCACTGTTGTGCCGAATTATCTGCTGTTTTACTGTAATTAATTTAATTTAATTTCAACCATTTGTTTCAAACTAATGACGAAAAGATTAGAATTACAACAACATAGACATAGTCACGAACACAAAAAGTACAAACATCGTGTTTAAATTAATTTATGAATAATTATCTATACAATTAGGCTTCATGTGGCAAATCAATTTATGAACCTTTTAATCACTTGAATAACTGTTTCTTAAAATGATGTAACTCCTGCAAAGTAATCACAAATCTGAAAAAACACAAATACGTACATATTGTCTATCAACTAAATTATAAAAATAGTTTCTTTCAGCAATGTCATCTTTTCATTTTTTCGAAATTACGTATCAATAATTGTATATTTGCAAAATCATTATAAATAGTGTCCCGGTTTCAGATGCTAATCCTTTAAAGGGTGATTCCTTGGCTCATCCTAAGAAAGAAATTGTATGGGATGATGCCAGATGGGGAGAAAGAGAGGTGGGGAGAGAGACAGGGCTAGCGGTTTTCGGGACGGGACTTGAAGGTTTTTTGGTCGTTTTTTACGGTGAAGGTCGTCTAGTTTAACATGATATGTGTATGTGGGGGCTCGTGTGAAGACAAAACTAAAACTCTTCGGGTACAATTCAAACTTTTTATTCCTAGTAAAAAACACGTTCGGTTGTGCTGGCGGGCTATATCCAAAAAGGGTTTGGGTTTGGTTATCTTTGAACATGGCCGCGTGGAGAGTTCATATGGTGCTGCCACATATGTTTTGTCGATGGTCGAATTTAGATCCTACATGTATGAATCTAGTGTCGTATCGTAGAGAGCACTAATAGCTTTTAAATAAGTGCTCACCCAATCCCCTACTCCTCTTCGTTTAGGAGCTACGAATTTTCAAATTCGAAATTGTGAATTTTGTTTATACTTTTTCGCATAAATTTGCAAATTTCCCGAAAAAAGT
Source organism: Dasypogon diadema (assembly GCA_006980735.1). Classification (NCBI taxonomy): domain Eukaryota; kingdom Metazoa; phylum Arthropoda; class Insecta; order Diptera; family Asilidae; genus Dasypogon; species Dasypogon diadema. The sequence goes on along the minus strand of QYTT01088335.1, from coordinate 13,698 downwards.
GTTTCTTGCTTGGTCCTTGGTAAAGTATGTAAGCGATGGAGATTACGGAATGAAACTATCAACAACCGTAGTTGTACTGTTAATCAAATGTATAAGTGTTAGGTATTGATGTAAAGGTAATCGGCAGAGCGAACGAACGAACAAACGAAGACTTGAAATTTTGGAATTCTAATTCCAAATTTTTGATTTTGAAGGCTCTTAATTCCCTGTTACGCTGATACAAATACCAAACTTTTTGTTTTATTTTTATGCTTAAACAGATATCTGTTGAAAATAAAAAGAGTAATGCTAGTGGTAGAAATACTACAAAAGCTAAAACAACTTCAGTGAAACTCTGACCTGAGAAGTGCAATAAATAGTAAAGCTCAAATATCTCTTAAAGAAGTGAGTATTTTCATATGGTCTAGAACAACTTTTTACTCAACAAGCATTGCTCTATCAATGGGAAAATTATGGATCACTTCCACCGGAACCAGATAGCTAGACTGCACTGAAAGCCATATCCTCTCCTGAAATCAAGACGAAGCTAGTGTGGGAGTGCATGAAACATCTAACGGTACAATGGATACCGGGTCATTCAGGCTTTGAGGGTAACGAAGAAGCAGATAGGCTGGCATCAGTGCCCCTCGTTGGATCAGAACCTTTTTGCGATATCTCTTACAGAACCGCTAAATACGCCCTCAACACCTGGATCTATAATCGGTTAGAACAGAAGAGGGCATTGGAAAGGGGCTCGCAGCAGACAAATAAATTTATCAAAAATCCCTCCCAGAAAACAACTGCCAAAGAATCAGATAAGAATTGAAGGATAAGAATCGTTGTTGGAGTCCTTACTGGACACTGCAAGCTTAGAAAGCAACCAATGAACATTAATAACAAGAAGCTCGACTTTGCCAGAAAATCCAAATGAAAGAGACTTCCGTGCAAGAACAAGATGGTATACACGAAAGCAAAAAAACAAAGAACAAAATAATTCGAAGAGAGATACTAATAACTTTAATAGAAATTTTACGTACATCTGAAAAAGATGGATGGTCACTTTTCTTAAAGGAGAAATGAATTTTTTTTTACTTCCAGAGAAGTAGCATGCTTTCTACGGGTTAGTTAAAGTGTGTAGACAGGGTTGCCACTTTGCTACTATAGTCAGTTAGCAAAACTGCTACCTTTCCATTTTATTATTTTAAATACTACTATACTATTTCTTTTTTGCAATTTTGCTACTTTGCTATTTTGCTTATTTTGCTACCACCAAAATTTTTCTAAAAAAAAATATAATAAATTTTGCAATTTACAATTTTGCACAAAAACCTATAAAACAAAAAAAAATGCCTGTAGTGAAATAATTTTTATGATAAAGAAGGTTTATTCTCGGTTTACTTTAGGTTGAGTTTCTCATCCTAAAATAAGTTCAGAAACTGGTTTATTTTGAAATTTGTTACTTTTTTCGTATCTTGCTACTTTTTTGAAAATTTTTGTTACATTTTTTTCAAGATCGCGGCCACCCTGTGGGTAGCTTTTAATCCACTTCGGTATAGTAAAAGTGAGGTAAGTTTGGGTTTCTTGCCAAACCAAGTTAATTGTAGGAGGATTTTAAGAAGTTGTCCCAATTTTTGTTATGAAAACAACTTCCCTTCGTATCACGACGAAGATTTCCCTCGAATTGTGAACTTTTGTCTCTTTTAATCTAATTATTGATAATAAGAGATGAATAAAGCAGGCATAATGAACTTCTTTGAAACCTTAAGCTGGAATGTCTTATCCCTCTTCATCTTTCATTATCTATGTAGGTAGTACTCGCGTCGTCAAATTTCTTAAGAGATAGGCAAGTTGTGAAATTCTCTTGCTTTTTCCTTCATCTATTCTACATATTAATTATACAAAGGAAGCTCCCGGTTCAATGTTTCAGCCACTTTTTTTTTATATGGAGTTTCATCCAGCTTTTCTTGAAATTTTATTATGGCAACACTGATCCGCATCGCTTTGGGGTTGCGTTCCTAAGCAACTCAGCTAAGTTTGGTGTTGCCGTCGATAAGTATGCAATGCATGGATTTATTGAACTGCATGGTAAAATATTTTGCAGGTATCTTTTTTATGCTTGCTTGAATGGGAGAATTAGGCCTACAGGGGACACCTCTGAAAAAAAACGCGCCTTGAAATTTAAGGTGCAAATTGAGGGAAAATATAAAAATGTTATGCCACTTATATACCTTCAATTTGTGCAATCGCACAGGGTCTCCTAGTATTTATCTAAATTGGCAAACACAAAGCCAAATATTCAAGGTCAACGAAAATTTTTCATTGCAATGTTCGAAGTCGGGTTTCTTGTTATTGATGTTCGTTGATTGCAACCACCGATGTATGTAGACTCTGTCTCAAAGAGGATGAAACATAGGAGCACTTTCTATGCGAAAGCGAGGCAGTTGCACGATGTCGATTCCAACTGTTGAGGCTTGTAGACTTCGAGATCATTTTCTTAAAAAAGATACTGTTCTTTCTTGAAAGAGTGGGACTTGTGGAGAAATTATAGCTAGTGCGAAGCACAATAGGCCAACTGGTGGCAGCAGTGCGCAGGCTATGGTAGCTCTATCTCGATCTTAATTTATTTCGAAAAACGTTACTATTGCCCCTCCCCTTCGTGGGGAATTTGAGATTGTTTGTCTCGTGGAGACCTATCACTGGGCTCCCGATCGGTCACTTTAACGCGGACACCCTGTATAATATAAATATAAATAACCCGAAATGGCGTTCATCAGTTGTGAACATTCTCTTCCTAGCAATCAATTGTTCAATGGAACACTTCCACTTCAACGCTTCTAAGAATATACCCAAGACTCGCTTTTATTCTGTCATCTAATTTTCCTGGGTGTATTTTTAAATACTAATATGTTCAGTAATTTACTTTAGCACCTTGCGGAAATGTGCCCCTGAATTGTTTCCGTTGTTTTGCGGAGTTAATAAGTTTACTCGGCTATTTAGGTTTTCTACGGGAAAGTAGATGATGCTTAAAAGCTTTTGTGTTGAAAAGTTAATTTTCCTCTTCATAGCAGTTAAAATAAATGCACATGTGAACATAACTGACATTAAGATATATTTAAAGTTAGTAACGGTTCTTTACTTATCTCGATTCTTTTTAGCAAGAGATGATCATGATTATTGACAGCTTTTAATACGTTGAGTATGGCAATTAGCATAAAAATGTTCGTGAGAGTATTACGTATTAAAACGCATTTATGATGAGAAGGCTTTTAAAGGTCAGTCGCCGGACCAAATTGTCAAAATTATAATGTGAACTTATTGTCAGGGAGGTAAGTCTTAAGGCCAATTTACATTATTACAACATTATAAGGAAATAGTGCGAGCAGGATAGATAAAGCTAACGTGATAAAATATGAAAAAAGACAAAACATATGCCAACAAAATTTTCGAACTAAAATATCAGTTTCCCCGCTGAAACAGAATTTTTCTTTCCCCTTAATTCTTTGTCCTTTTTTACACATATCATCAATCAATAAGAATATCTCCTCGTTCAGGTTTTTAGCAGAAATGCATGTTGTTGCTATGTAAATTGGCCTTAAGTCATGTTTACTTGAGAATATTATTGATTTACTCACTTTTCATATTCATACTATTAAAAGCGAATAAATGTAAATAAATAATGAGTGTATTCAGTTAGCGGCATGATGGCACATAATATGTATAACATTTGTCGTAAAAATATATAGGAGAAGAAAATACATGGGATGTAACGTAGTTATAGTATAAGCTAACTGAACGGATTTTTATTTACTTCAACAAAATTCAATTATCCTCAAGAAAATTCAATTTTGAAATCTTCTCACTACTGTTACATTGGCAGCTGTTATTACATTACTTTAAAATGAGCTGCAGACAATCATTTTTCATATAAACGACATACCATTGATACTAACTGAACGATCTGTTATATTGCAAATGTCAAATTAGGTTTGCTCAAAGCTTATAAAGCTTTTAAAGGTATATTCCAAGCTAGGGGACAACCCTATGATGCGCGAAGTACAACATAAGCGGGAGAAAATTTTGGTGAAGGTGAGGTTGGGAATTATAACTTAACAAATCTTGGAAGTGAACTACAATTTTGGCATTGAATTTTACTGGGCAACATTCCAGTGGCTTCGCAAGTAGAATTCTCGTCAGTAGAATTGCCCGTGCCCATAGAGGAGAAAATCTGTGGAACTGTACGTCAAACAGCTCGATAACCGGCGTGGGTACTACTTAATTAAAAATATTACAACACAATATCATTAATCGAACGCAATGCACTCTACATTTGATGACTCTCGTGCACAGGTGTTTTGCTTAGTGGTATCGTTTCGTGGAAACAGTTGAATATACCTACAACTAACCCCCGATTTACATTACAGATGTCCTACAAAAGTATCGAAATCGTATAAATCGAAGCTCATTTGTTTGTGTTCGAATTGGACGAAAGCTTTAGAGCTTATAGGATACCCTAAAACACCCCTAATACTTCAGACTCCACACTCAAATGAGCGTTATGATGTCGAAATGACGTAGCTCCCGCGCTGCTTTCATGCAATTTTAAGTAAATCGTAATATTTTGGCATCATAATGGTAATTACCCCATACCATTATCGCATATGCCACCGCGTTAGGTAGCGGTCAATTTGTTGTTATCACTTAATGGACGGGCTACGTAGATTTACGTTTTTTGTGCCAACTTCCTAAGACGGACTACGTAGATTTACGGTTTTGCATACATTTTGATTGTGCAGCATTGCTCTTCAATCCTCATGTGCATGAGACCATTGAGCTTTTATCGTTGACTCTATTAATGGTCTTTGAACATGTATCTGTTACATTTACTGCATAAATTGAATTTTTTGGTTACACTTTTGAGGTATCCCCACAACCGGAAAAACTTGGTGGGTCAAAAACAAAGTGTCTGCGGAATTGAAATAAATACGGTCGAATAGGGTCGTTTTATTTCTATTTAATTGCACTCTCTTCAATTTATTAGTATGTAATTTAATAGAATTGTCACGAGAAAATTAGGCAAATTCTGTTTCCCGGTCAGGATGTTTGGACAAAGACATTGTAGAAATCTTAAGCAGAAGGCCCAGTGGAAATAACGAAAAACAAGTTCATCAAGACCATGAGATGAAAAATGGGCGACTCTGGAGAAAGGTGGACGGCAAACTTAAGTGGATGGTACCGAAAGACGCCGTATGGAGAATAATCCGCACGTGTCATGATGACATAGGTCACCCAGGAGTAGAACGAACGCTACAACGTTTGAAGAAGGACTATTGGTTCCCACGTATGAGGAATCGGGTGAAACGGTATATTTCGGCATGCATTGATTGCGCCTATTATAAGCGTCCAACGCGGAAGGAAGAATGTGAGTTGCATGCATCGAAAAGGTCCCTGTGCCGTTCGACATGATTCACCTCGATCGCCTAGGACCTTTCCCCAAGAGCACTCAAGGCAATACGCACATCGTGGGAATAGTCGACGGATTCCCAAAGTCAGGAAGGCCGAGCTGTCACGCGGAAAATTTCAATCGCTCATATCCCGCCATCTGGCACCCCCACCGAAGTGGAGCCAACTTCAACTGCCAAGTGATGGAACGCCGTCTGCAGTCACTTTTCTTCCGCTCTACTACTACTTCTTCTTCGTTCGTTGCTTTTGGGAGCTGCTGCAAGCACGACGCGCTACTACGTTAGACATAAGAAAATCTAATCGCATCCTGAAGTGTACTTTTTTCTAATAAAGTTTAATCTTGCACTCCGCTGTGTTTTTCAAACATCCTGACCGCGAAATAGCTTTTGCCTAATTTTCTCGTGACAGAATATTAAAACGATACGTACAGGTAATGTACAATAAAATCTTAAACATGATGGTGATTCCGGTGAATCTGTTCATCATGGCCAAATTCAATCCACAAGGACTCAGAAAAAGGATTCACCGGGTAGATTATTTGAAAATACGATGCAGTACTTTTTTCTGAGAATTGTTGAAAAAGGAAAAAATGTAATAATGCTGTAATACTTTATAAACTTTCATGCGTTTTTATTTAACATGTTAATTGCGATGCCAGTCTCCAAAGACGGGCATTGAATTTTTTTTATGCGGCGCCGGTCCCCAAAGATTTTCGTTTGTGTTGCACTGATCCCTAGGGACCGGTGGTGAAACATTAAAGAAATAATGTTTTAAAAGAAGTATATACAGCCAGCCCTCCTATAATTGATTCGTACCGCGTTATACATAAACCGCGTTATTTGAAAACTACATTGTAAGAGTCAGAATTAGTACAAATCAAATTAATTCGTACCGGATTATATGGAAACCGTATTAAGTGAAATTTAGAGTATTTGAAAAGTTGATTTACAGGCAAATCATCGAATACATTGAGGGTCATAATATGTTGACAACTTGGCAATCGAGCTTCCGCTTACATCATAGCTGTGAGACTGCATTGCTGAGGGTTTCATCAGATATTTATGAGGCGCTGGACAGGCAAGCATCAAGCAACAATCTTAGCTTTGCTGGATTTCAGTAAAGCTTTTGATTCGGTCAGCCATTCAAAATTACTTGTGAAGCTCAATAATGGTTACAAATTTTCCTGTACAGCTGTTAAATTGATAGGATGTTATCTGTCTGATCGCAGTCAGGTAGTTGGTTTAGAGGGAAGACTATCTGTCCCTTTTCTTCTCTTAGCGGGTGTTCCACAAGGCTCAATTCTAGCACCTTTGTTATTCAGCTTATATATTAACGACTTGTCACTTGTTCAGGTATATCTTAGTCGACCAATTGGACTGTTAGATGACTGTGTGAATCGCATAAATGAGGACCTTGCAAACATATCTGAGTGGGCAGCAACTAATGAATTAATCCTTAACCCCGCAAAATCGAACTGCTTAGCTATATATCGGATGGCAATTGATGAATCTGACTTACCCCCTGTTATATTAGGCAATACTGTAATAGAATATGCCGATTGCGTCAAAAACTTCGGTGTTAGGTTTAATTCTAAATTTACTTGTTGTAGTCAAATTTCTTTAATACTGAATAAGGTTTACGGCACAAGTATTTGAAGGGTCAGTGTTCTAAACTATGGTATTCGGCATTACACCTAATTAAAAAAAAAATTTGTATTGTACTTACTAATCAGAGCAAAGTAGGAACCATTGAACTGTTGCGATACCCAATGGGCTTTAGTGATTATTCTGTTGTCAGTAGGGAAAGCTCTACTGAATTTTTAATATGAAATATAATACGAATTTGTTCAGCTAAGTATACCGACATACATTTTTCTTGTTTGCGATATTACATCATTGAAGTCAAGTAATTAACTTCTTATTCCTTTTACACATTTTTAAGACGTAATAGCTTGCGTGGTCAAGTACATAATTTAGAATAAAGCCGCTGAGGGATTATCGAAATCACGCAAACGACTCGAGAGGGGTTGAAATAGAATTTATATAATGTAAAGTGTGTCTGCATGGTTACTATTTCTTTAATTCGTCTCTTAATCAGTAACAGCTAAATATAGATTTCCTTTTTGTAGGTCATTAAAGTAGTAACGTAATGCTTATAGAAGTTTTCATTCTTCAGAAATTCGGCTGAAGCAATGACGTAATAAGTCCTAGGAAACTAAATACGTGATGGCTTCCTTTTACTCATCATTCTTTGAATGTCGTCAAACTTTATATAACAAAAGTGATGTCATAGTTTTCGTCGTTTTTCTTTTCCCAAAGGTATCAAAGTAGGCAAATTGTTTGTATTTATCGTCCTTGGAAAAGGAATGTCCTTTTGATTCGAGGAGATATTGATTGAATACAAGATTAGCTTAAATAAAGCTTTCCGAAAGACGCGGTCTCCTCTGACCTCTGTGGTCAGGTTCAATTTCGTATAAAAATAGCCACAACGATTGTGGCCTGATTAAAAGTGGTGCTGAATGAAATACAGTGTAATTACGACAGAATTAACTAATAATCGAATCAAGGAAATTAAAAGGCCAATAATAATTTTTTACAGAAGGTGACTTTTCTTCCATCATGTTCTTTTTTTTATATTCTATTCTGAGTAGAACGTTGAAGCCAAAGAGTATAGAACACTGCCGTTGTTATCCTAAAATACAAAATAATTGGAAAGCCAAATCTCCCTAAGCCCGCTGATTTAGGGTGTTTATGTATTCCAATATTGCGAATTTCTTGTGGTGACGTAGATGGGTTTTGATTCCCTTGATTCAATTGCAGGCCCAGTAAAACTTACACGTGAATGTGTACATCAAGCATTCCCTATTAATCATCGAGCCAATTGCACAAGCTTTAAATGAACTGCATACTGCAGAAAGACAACAAGTCCAATATGTTGTGTGTTTGACTTTTTCCATATAATGTATTTAATAAAGCTAACTCATCGCTTATATAGTAAAGGAAACTTGTCCACCCAATATTATGAGTATGGCGGTATATCTAATTTTTCGTTTACCGCAGATGGACGGACATGATTCCTGTCCAGGACTAGTTCCTTTTCTGCAGTAAACTGGAAATTGATGGTGGCGCTTGGTGTACAGTTCTAAAGGATCCAGTACACAATGGGTTATGTTCCACAATTGGCCATCAAATGACATCTTTGATAATTTTGGAGCGACCATTTATACAATGGCCATCTCGTTTCAAAGTTGCTCTGCATCCGGTGTTATATATAAAAAAGAGTGATATCACCTCGGTAAGAATTTGGTAAACAAATTCATGCGGATTTGTCGGTTGCAGGAGGCCCAGGTCATGTCCCGCTATCTCTTGTGAATGCATTATCATCAGACAAAGAATTTTGCTTTCAGTTAGTCAGTTAGTCAGCAAACAGAACTTGAGGTAGTCAGTGGTTAATGCCTAATCTCCAATGCACGTACCAACCATGAACCAACCACCAACCAACCAACCAACCAAAATCTTTCGAGCCCTTTCCTTTTCATTGCATATTTGGTCAATTGTCTTGCTCGTGTTTTGATTGACATGGGTTAATTTTTTCTTAGGGTGAGTTAAATCATTTGGTTCTTATATCTGATACGCATTTAGAACATGAAAAATTGTAAATATCACAAATAAAGTGAGGTTAAATTGAATTATCGAGATGGCTTTTATTTGGAGCGGTAAGTAAATAGTAATATTTTGAGAAATATTTGGCATTATTGTGCTAATGACATATTGCGAATTTAAGTTTTCTGAAAATTCTATGCACATCGATAGCAATATAGTATATAGGTAGTGCGGTCCAAGTATTCATGGCCTAACGTAGAAGGAGGGGTGAGAGAGGAAAAACGCGGTGGTTGTTTTTCGATATATTCTTCCCTTATTTTAACACATTTTTCACATCTTTTAATAATTGCTTTAATACCATTAAAATAGTAGTCTAAAGATTTGTCTTCAAAATGCCCCCTAGCCGCCATACATTTCATCGTTGGAGTTAAACTTCTTTCTCCGAAAATTTGATTTTAGTTTGGCAAATAAAAAATAGTCAGTTGGGGCCAGGTGAGGTGAACAGAGGAATGAATTCGCGGTACTTATCTTGCGCTAATTTTTGTCATACCCCAATGCTCATGAAGAATCC
>QYTT01088334.1:0-31048 GCA_006980735.1 Dasypogon diadema | reverse complement strand
TGTAAAAATGCAAGAACTAATTTCTATGTAAATGAAGAAACTTTTCAGAGATTTCTATAATATTTAACAGAGAATACTCCTTTTACATAAATTTCCATATCACGATTAGAAAAATTATTCTCCATCGTTAACTATATGCTTAGAAATTGCAATCGGCTGCAGAAACTGTAATTTTAAACAGGCCCAAGGTATAATTTTTTTTAGAATTCACAATATAACTTCCAAGTTCAACTTTTTGTCAAATTTTATTCTAGTTTTTAAATAAACCGTCTCTTATTAACCAAAAATAAACTCAACTTTTATTATGATCTAATTTTATAATGGTATGGACGCAACTTTCTTTGAATTCCACACGGAGGTCTCAGTACAAAAGTATTCAAGTGTAAAACAGCAACAAACAAACAAGTGTATCGTTTCTTCAGACCCAAAGATGTGCAGGAATTACTGGAATTTGCTGTCAGCAGCAAACGTGGAAACCAAATCATTTGTATGACATAAGCACCCACACAATTCAAAATGGTTAACTCTGACGAACTATTTGAGAGTAATTGAGCCCAAAATAATGATCAAGTGCCCCTCTTTGTGTCATACAACTTTAGTCTCCAATACTGTTTGAACATAACCAAGCTCAAGGTCACTTTCAAGTGCTCCCTTTTGTGCCCTCTAAATTTTTACCAAATATTCCTCCCAAAACCTCAACCTTTCGAGATATTCCATCTTTTCGCAAACATTAAAAAAAGAAATATAATGCAAATATTTTTATGCAAAACAGCTTTCTAGGACACGAAGATTATGTGTGACCAATCAATTTTGTGTTAGGACTTAAAAAGCGAATATTTACTTAATAAATAACAAATTAAATGTTTCATATGGTGGCCCTCTAAAGGGGCCCTGAGCTTAGGTAATACCTTCAAAAAAAAGACAATCAACTTCTGTTTTTCCCGTCGACTATAGGCTCCAGTTATTTAAGCAGAACATGCACTGACACCCCCAACCAAAGCCACTAACTCTTTTACTCCTCCTTTCTTGCCATCAAAGTGTATCTGCTGAGATTCACCATAAAAAAACAAAATATTTTCTTACTCTGAACAACTCTGTATTTATGCCTAAACTAAGTGAAAAAAGCCCGGAGACTAGTTTGCATTACATTCTTAAAATGGAAAGGGTAGTTGACTCAACCATTTATCCATCGCAATAGGCACTAGGCGATATGGGCATAGATTGAACAGCGTTCCAAACATCTGGGGATTTTCTTGAGTATTTCAGAGAAATCTTGATTTAACTCATCAAATATTCCTTTTTGTTAAAAGTTCCCTTTCGACAGCTTGAGTACAAGAACTAACTTTTTGAAGCTTCAAGAATATTCAGTTGTAGGTAGAATCAGAGCCGGTCATATGAGGGGTGCAGCAGGTGCAAAACACACAGACCCCAGACTATACAGGGGCCCCAGAGAGAAAAAATTATGAGCGGAATAAACTCCTTCATAGGGCAATCTAGAAATCTGTAAATCATCAATGTCCCTGACGCGATACCTATCATTTCCCAGACTTTTTACCACCCTATATGGCCCACGATATTTGCTGTTAATCCCCACTTTTTAAAATAACATAGTCACCAACGTTGTATTGGTGGGCGGCCTTATGCTTCTTATCGTAGTGAGATTTGTTTAATCGAACATGAAGCTTCCTCGCAAAGTCCTTCCAGGCTGTGCTCCTCCTCGCTTCCGACAAATTACGCAATTGGTTATCCCAAACAATAATTTACTAGTGGTAAATGGTAAATCCCTGACCTTGAAGTCTATATCTTCGTGAAATGGAAATCAAAATCATAATTTCAGGTTCAACTGTGTCAAATATTTTCATGCCTTGGGCCGTACTCGGCTACCCCATAAATGAAAATTTTTTCTCTCCTTTTCACTCCGGTTTTGCACTTAAACTATACCCAACTGAATGTACATCTAGTATGTTTCCATGCAAGGTTGAACCCGAGTTGAACCCGAGTTAGCGGTCATGGAAACTCGAGTTGAGTTGAGTTTCGTTAAATCCAAGTAAACTCCACGAAAAAGGTCGGGTTGAGTTGAGTTTAGCTACAAATGTCATCTTTGTTTATTTCGTGTTTTGCATTTTATTAATTTGAATAGTTTGGGAGAAAAATATATTAAAATTAATTTGCGGAAAAAAGCATAGGATTTTTAAAATTTAATTTTTATGATTTGGAAATTCTGGGTGGGATCTGGCCCCTTTGGCCCCTTTAGATGAGACACCCCTGATAAGAAGTTTATATCCAGCGACTCAGCGTCTTCATTAAAAAAAAAACAATTTTATTTGGAAGTTGTAATGCAATCAAACATGGAAAAAAACTTATCCGCAATAAATGATTCCCCATGAAAAACCACAGAAGTATGTTCTAAAGCGGATGAGCAACTTTTCGGAAATATAAAATTTAGTTACTAAGGTAAAAAAAACATCTGGAGCAGAAACGTCCTTTAAAAGATTTAAGAAAGTCTCAAATTAAAAAAATAAAATAGAGGAATAACTCGCTACGTTATTTGTTCATCTGTGACGTAAGCAGTAGGCTTAAACAATAAAATAAATGTGTAGGTCAAGATCTATTGTGAACAAAAGCATATTATTTTACTTACCTATTTTTTATTACACTTTATTGCTAACCTAAGAGTAACATATTGATGTGATTACCTAGTGATATTTTTTCCTGGTAATTTGTAAAAAATTAATATCACTAAATCAGTACATCATTACCCCAGTGTGACACTTACCTTAATGTAAACTCTTTTTTTTCAATTCTCATACTTATCTCTATAACGTTTTAGTATTTTTACCTGACTACAGTCTAGCACACCAATTGCAGTAAGAAACGTACACTTACTTAACTACACCTACTTTGTATGTATGATTTTATCTTCAGTCTCCAAAAATTTTATCCAATGTTTTCCCTAAGCAACGCTTCTGACATTTCTTGAAACTGCCAACTGTTCGGCATCCTGTTCCCCCGCGATTCTCCTTTTAGAATCCAGGATACCTCAAATATTTTAAACAAATCTTCACCGTGTGTATGGAGCGAATGCACCACCATCTCGTGTTCCGCCATTGTCGCATAAAACATTCGTTGCATTCAAAGCAAAAATTTCAGCTCGCATATAATTTGTAATAATATCCTTTTGAAATTATTCAAAGTGATAGAAAATTTGTCACTATTCTTGATTTGCTATGATTGAAACATTTTCTTTTCACCTAGAAAGAAATTTTCTATTCATTGGACATTTTCCAGGTGTTCTTCAATGAATTTCACTTCAAAATTTAATTTAAAAAAAGTTAAGATCAGTACTTTGGGATGATTTCCGAGCAACGCACCTATGTGCTAAAATCTCGCAATAAAGATCCAACTATGATGGCGCATGCCAGTATATGCATAAAGTACAAGGTAAACTCCATTGAATATTCTTGATATGCTTTTTCTGAGAAAGCTTTTGCTTTAATCGTCAAGAATATTCAATTGGGTTTTTACTTTTTGCATATGCTAGCGCGTGCCATCATATTTGGGCCTTAACACCAAAAACTAAACTTACTTACCCTCAATCACTTTGCTTAGTAAAAAGCATTTGCTTCGTACTCATGAGCAAGAGATCTTACTTTAATTTTTATTCATATGAACAGAAGCATTTGCTTCAAATACTGCAAGTGTAGGGTAGTCCTTTTGTTTATTCACACGGCCCATTATTACTAAAAAAGTGCGGCACGCCTCGTTCCTGTAGTGACCAATTGGCAGAAAAAATGGAGGTTTTCATCTAAAACCAAAAATAATTACTCCTATTAACGTCGATGAACTTAAAAAGTCTGAAAAAAGTGCAATGCATTCGAATAAATTTCTTGACTCAATACATTCTTCTAGTTCATATAAGGCGGTTTTTAACAATCGATTAAAAGAATTTAAAATCAAGTCGACCCGTCTCTTGTTTGCAACCTTCTTCACCAATTTTGAAAATTTCATTCGGAGAAAAAGTGTTTAAAAGTTTGCGACACAGAAAAGTAATGATTTATTAACTTACAGTCAATCAGCTATCCACAACCAAATGCAGTAGCCCTGCAGCTACCTCATAGATTTCTTCTTTATTTGCACTTGATCAATTTTCGAACAATTCTGCTTCTTTCTCGATTTTGATGTGATTCGTAATTATCTTGCATTGATGATTACTGGTGATATGCAGTAACTTATCATTACGAAAACTGCAGAATAACCTGCGTTCAAAATACCTACAGTAACACGGGAGGTGGTTTAAATGATTTTTGTAACCTGCATTCAAAGCACCCCATGGAAAACTTGTTCGCACTCTTCACGAATATCTACTTTGGAATTATAAAACTTACTTTCTAAATCTCTAGGGAAGTTTATTTTACGAACCTATGATTCGTTGTGGCTGAGCGCTCTTATACTTGCGTGACTCTTCCCACTTTCGGAGCTATAACTTCTAAAAACACTTTGAATTTAATTTTGCAATTTTACAGCATATTCTCCAATAGTTCCTTTATCGATTTAACCAAGAGAAAAAAGTTCTAAAAAATTTGATATTATTAACCACATCCCACGATTAATTTATTTATGATATTTTTTAGATAGTTTGTTTTTGATAATGGGAAAAAAGACATCAATATATAAAAAAATAAAGGATTTACTTACCTTGCTTTTCTGTTGTTCACACTTTTCAAATTAGAACTTTTCAATTTACATTTATAAACAAAAAACAACTCCATTCATTTTTTTTTTATACTTTTTTTTTGAAATACGCCCAGGGTCAGATTAGTACCGAATTTGATTTTTACTTTTTGTTTTCTTACATTTTTACTAAAGTATTAAAAGTAAAAAATTAACTTGTTAGTACATGCTATACAGAACATTAAGATCATTTGTATTTATATATTCTTTCATTACTGTAGTAATTTGTATAGCGGCAACTAACTACAGAAATTTTAAAACTATTTTGTTTTCATATACTTTTAGCTAAGTCTATATACCTTTTCATATACAGATTTTTTTTTAGCGAATATTTCTATTTCTATATATATATATTTATATATTTACTTTTTACGTCTCCATGCTTCTCCTTACACTATGTCCATAAATTTACTGGTTATTCGATATTCTTACTGTAATCGTATTCACTAGTCAATCGACTGGAAACAAAAACTCTGTGAAGGAATCCCTATATACAATTACGACTTCAATAAAACTGCAAGTAACTAAAATTTTTAATTTACATTATATACGGCGTGTTCTATTTAATTATCCTTGGTGCTCAATGTTGTATGTATACCGATATATAATGTACATTATAAAATACACCTATTGATGTACGAATTTCATATATGCGACAGTAGAATAACAGACCATGGCAGTAAAAATAATAACGAAACCAAACAACGGATATATTTCACTGATGAAAATTATTAGGAAGTAGAAATGAGAGAAAACATTATTGTGCAAGTTATAGCATTCAATACAAATTTATGTTTCTTACAATTTTACAGCTCCCAACCGCATTCCGATATTTGTTCGAGTTGGCACGCATACTACACATAAAATCGTCAGGACATTAAATTACTGGAAGTCAAAAAATACTCCAACAATACCCGAATTCGAGGTGAGAAACTATCGATAGCCATCATCGATACATCGATATTTTTCTCCTGAATAGTGAATATTGAATATCAATAGCTTCGTGTGTAGAATTTTATACTTTTAATAATTTCAATTATGTGGACTGTAAAGAGCCTAATTTTCTTTGCAAAATGCTCGTTATTAGTAAGTTTGCATGCATTCGATTGCATTAAATATCAAATACTCAAAACTTTGAAGGCAAGCAAAAACTAAATATTCGAATAGTTCTCTACGGTTAAGGATAAGATCCTCAAACCGGGTACTGAGTTCAAGTGAAATGGAAAATATATGGGAGTTTCTATACGAAATTTTCGGCCGTAAAAAATTCCCTAAGTTTTGCGTAAAATCAGGACTGAAAATCGAATTTTTGGATTACATAATACGTAGCATCAAGTGCAACTTTTCACTGTTTCACGCGACAATATTGTCCGTGGCAATTTTTTGAAATGAAAATTTTGGTACTTATAATTTCGATTTCGGAACGGATACGATAAGGCTGATAAATTTAATGACAATTTGATCGTTCGATAATTCGCTTTCGAGCTGCATGAACCAATCCCAGACTTTAAGGTAAAATTTCTGTATTACGCTAATATTTTCTATTAAAAGTCGAAAGAAAACTGGAAGTATGTTATGTTATGTATGTCAAAGCTGACCTTAAGCCATAATAATATCGATAGAACCCACAGTCTACCCAAGTATTATCGATAGTACCGATAGTTATTTTCGCCAACTTCTTTTTGAAATCGGTTCGTCATGTTTGCTGAGTTGTGATATTTGCTCATAATGAACTCATCCGTTCATCAACACATTTTAAACAAACAATCTACGAAGCTTGAAGAACTTTAACTCAAAAAATTGCAAAAAATTTACGCATTTCGAAAGTTTTTACGTCCTCGCTAGCAATATATTCGCTTAGCGGCTTGATTTGCACTTTATCACCTATATCATCGTTTCCGATGGAACGGAAAAGCTTTCAAACCTTCTTATTTGTTTTTGTACATCAACAGGAAAAGTTCTTTTCGATGATACAGGTAGATATATCTATCCAATATACCGAATCTACAAGTAAGTTATTGCTGTTGTATAATAACAACGAAATTTTTCAATTAGATTAATCGCTTCGAAAGGTGAAGTACAGTATACGTTAGATCCCCATTTAACTTAGGAGACAACCCTATGACGCACACAGAACAACTCAACCGGAATGAAAATTTAGGGCAGAAGAGATAAAGAAATTTTCAAAAATCGTACAACACAAATTTGTGAATTGTGGCTTTATAAGTAAAATTCTCGTCAGTAGAATTGTCTTAACCACTGGTAGCCAGATAAATCATCCCCTCTCTTTGCAAGAATCGAACACGCGCACACAGAAGAGAAAATCTGCAGACGTGTACCTCAACCGGCTCGGTCAACAGCATGAGATTCGGATAAGATGGCGAAAAATTTGAGACAATTCTCTTGTATAACACCGTAAAAAGGATTCGTATAACACGATACGCAACTTATATTTTTTACTCCAGCCAGGATAGGCATCTTGCCGAGAAGTACGGCTATATGAAAACTACATGGGAAAAACAATCGAAATACATTTTCTTCAAAGCAAAAGAAATTTACTCTAATATTTTTATTGAACTACTAATCGCCTCGGGTACTCTTGAATTTTAATGTAGCGTTAAATATTTACGGAAGTAATTTTTCTATTTAACGGTAATGAAATATGTAATATGCCGAATATTAGTGTGTAGCAAATAAAATTTTTGCAAAAAATTGACTTCGATTTAATGAGACGTAGTAAAAGTCAACTCGATTATGATTAGCAAGTAATTTGCAACCAGGGAGTGGATGTCATCAGTGATGAAAACGAGAAAAAATATATATTTGCTCACCATCTGCAAGCATATCACACAATTCTGTATGTTTTTATATGCGCAAGAAAGATCACATCACAACAAGTAACTTTGAATTCAAAATAATTATCCAATTACACGAATACCAGAATAGAGGAAATTATTTGAATTAAATCTGGGGATTGGTTATAAACGTATTAAAGTTTTAAAACAAAAAAAAATTCCTTTTCCGATAGACAACTAGAAGTTCAATCGTCAAATGGTCTAAAGAGCAAATCCTTGCAAAATCTTGCAGTCTTTATTGTCATCTTTATCTTATTATAACAGATTGTGACTTTACGATATGAGCTTAATTATTATAAAAGTTTGCATAAAGTCCGAATTCATTCGCCTTGATTTATAAATTACCCATCAAAATACTGGTAGGCCCTATTGCGCTTGTCTAATATTTTTATCATTATTAATAGGAATCAATAACGAAAGGATTTTCATGTTTTTTAATTTTGGTTTTATTAAAGAGTCGATTTCAATCGAGGGTCGATAATCACAATAGACACATCCTTGAATTCATGTAGAGCTTGCTTCGATAAAAGGTCACTACGTATGCTTATAATGGGACGAAGAGAAAATACAAAAAAAAACCGACATATAAGACTGTAATCTTAATTAATCTGATATTGCCACGTGGTTACAATCTTAAGAAAGATATTAAACCAATTCATTTCCAACTCATATCAATAAGTACACTCTGATCCATCAGAAAATTTTGAAAACATTCTCAATTCGATTGTTTTTATAAACTGCGACAAATCAAGACCTATTGATGCATATTGTGCGCGTAGCCCACATAATTTTACTCGATTAGTGTTGAGTCGAATATGAAAAAACTCTAAAAACTGAGAGACAGTTCATAAGTGATTGACCCTTCTCTAAGCTTAATCGCGCCGAATTACATGAGCTGGGCCAATCTCTCTTTTATAACCCCAAAGGATACTATCATCGACCAAGCAATAATAGAAAGACAAGTCAGCTCCTAAGGCAGACCATGAACGCTTTTTTCTCTAAGTTTGGCCCATCGATACTTCGCCCGAGGCCCATGGACTGTGAAGGGTTTATTGCTTACAGTACAGACTGAGAAAGATGGAAGGTGTCAGGCGAGGCATCGGTGGACAAAAGTTTTCATTGTCTGCCTTAGGAGCTTAACACGCTTTCTGTTATTACTTGGTCGATGATACTATACTTTGGCTTTCTACTTATAGCACCCACGATATGACTTCGCGATTTATTCCTTTTCCGAATTTAATCCCTATTTAGTACCCTAAACAGACGAGTAGAGTAAAAGCTCATTCGAGCTTAATTTTAAAAGCATCAATCTTATTTTTCGCGAATTTTTCAATATAACTGAATTTTTCTGCTAATTTATGTAGGCATCGGTTTCATACCCTGTAGCCTATTTTTCTCAGCGAGCATAGATATAAGAAAGACAATGAGTGGTACTACGGTTACATAAAGATTTGAAGTAGATTTCACGACAGCTTGAAAGTCATGTAACCTCAGGTTGACTTGAATTCAGCTCAAGTCAAGTCAATCCAAAAATTTAATCGAGTTGTCCTCAAGACCCGTCATGTAACTCCAGCTCGAGTATTTGAGTTTTGACAGACAGGCAATACTTGCAAGTTCTTAGGTTAAATTGACTTTATTGATGTAAATACAATAAAAAGGTAGTAAAAAGACATTTTTAAGTTGCAGGCGAAATAACAAAACGTATTTTTACTTTTTTTGGAGCATTTCGAAAGAACAAAATTTATTTTCAAGTCGGTTTCGAACGAATTTTAAGTCAAACCCTCAAGTCTGGGTGACCCAAACCACCAATTGAAATATCAGTATGATCTCGAGTCAAGCGCTCAAACCGACATGTAACTGTAGTACATGTGCTTTAAATTCAAAAACATAAGAGACACAGGAAGGACCCTGGAATCATGAAACGTGAAGTCAAAATGCACACAAAAACAAGAGAATAGAATATAAAATTCAAAACCCTACAGAGTTTTAAAATACGAAATTCGTTTTGGTTTGATAATTTTTCAGAACTTTTTTAAAACCTTTCGATGTTTTTATTGCAATCCACTTATACTCTTCACGCTAGATACTGTCAACTGAACACTTTCTATAATGAAGAGTGTGTTTGTTTTAATATTCATTTATACAACAGTTTTGATAAAATGTTGCACTGAACTTTTTTTTCAACTCGAAACTTATTGTGATTTATTTTTCAATAGATGTTTATTTTCATGCAATCGTACAAAATCTGGATTTAAATAACTTGATACGAGTTATGGTACCTATACAAGAAACGAAACCACTTTTGCCATTAATCATAAACAGGAATTAATTGAATTACAAATCAATTTAACAACGTTTAATATTCCAGAAAATTGAAACCCTTTTCAATTAAATTGCCTTATTTTACGTAATTTATTTCTATAATAATACACAAGATAATTAGTCAAAAAGCCATAAATTACATTTGAAAGAAACTCACATAACCAAAAGGTTGCGTATGTATGCTACATTTCTTTATAACAGCCTAAACAATTATTCTCTATAAAATCTATATATATATATTCTCTCAGGAAAGTACGCGCACCGCCACATCACAAAAATCGGAATTTTAGATTCTAATGGTGAGGAATTCAAAGCAATTTAGGTCCAAGCCGTTTAAGGTTGTAAAAATAAATGTAATCGAGGCAATTTTCACGTAAAATTGTTCCAAAGATATACTCAATACTATGTAATGCATTTAAAATTTTGATCTTACACGTAAATTACTTTCAGACTAATAAACCTACATTTAATAATCTCGGATTCAACCAAATTACAGCTTTGATGTTCCCAAAAAATCAAGAAAACATATCTGAATTGGCGGCACTACTTACTCAACTCAACTCAAGTGAAGCGACTTCGTAAAATGATTTCAAATACGATCGAACAAGAATCATTCACTTCCCTTCTATAAATACATTTGCGTTTATGCAAGCAAAGATTTAATAACAAAACTCATGCTTCATTTTTAATGTATGCAATATAATTGCGCCGAGTAGTAAAAAACTTAAATAATGAATTTTATTTCGATTTGTCTGCAATTTCAACTACAAAAATAAAAACAATTATTCTTCACAAATAATAATCAGCCATCATCATAAAAACAGAAAATAAAATTTAAGTTTTATTAAAATCTAATTTTAGTTAAATTTATTTCTATTTTGGTTTAACTTATATAACTACACGTTATGTACAAAGTTTGGAAAATTAAAACTAACGTTATCCTACTACAATTGTTCAACAAATTTCGTCAGTTGATCCTGAGCCGTCATCGGTGGAGCGTCTCCTCCAGGACCTACACTGTCTGTAGGTGCACCAGGAATCGGTGATTGATGTGGATGCATGTGGTTATGCATGTCTGGACCACCAGGTTGAGGCGCAGGTGAGTGGCTCGGCAAATGATGAGGTGATGGTTGGGCGCGCGGTGAAGCAGACGGTTGCGCTCGAGGTGACGGTGCCGATCGTGGCGATGGTGTGGGTTGTGGACTTCGGATAGGCGGAGGTGATCTTACAGTTTGCATTAACTGTTGTTGCATTGTATGCGGAGTTGGTGGACCCATCACATTTTGATTTGGTTGCCCCTGAACGATTTGTGCAGTTGGCATAACTCCACCACTCTGTTGTGGATTGCCTGGCTTTAAGCCTTGTTGCATTGCATATTGTTGATCTGGTGTGAAACCTCCGCCCTGAAATCCCCCCATTTGTGGAGCACGTGGTCTTTGCGGGTATGGCGGGGCAGGGTAATTCATTTGCATTTGTCTAATCATTTGTTGCTTATACCAAATTGGTGAGTTTTGTCCAGCCTATAATTTTATAAAATGTTACAGTTAAATTGCATAATCATCAAATATATAATAAAAACAAACACATTTTTTATCAGTATTTTTTTGTTTAAGAAAACAAGCCATAATTTGACGGTACAGAAGGAAACAAAAAAAATAACATACCCTTACCCTTCCCTCAAAAATTTCATAAAATTCTCCACACAATTCAGTCAAATTAATTTAAACAAAAAAGCTTTTGTGTATTTTAGTTTATACTTAAATTCAAAATGTCAAAACAAGAAAGAATACGACATGATAAATTCAAATTAAATTTTTTGAAACAAATCAACCAAGATGGAAGAAGTAATTTGTTCAAAAGAAAAAAAAAATCACTTAAAAATAGTACCACAATATCCAAACTCTTGTATTCACTAACAATATTTAACAATAACACCTTTACCGGAACTATTTGTAGGCTTCATACAAAAACCGAGAAAACGTTTCAATCTTTGTTTCAAAGCAATTCAAAGCAAACTCAAAAGTACGCTTTTAAAGATATTAATTCAAAAGATATTTTTTCTATGATAAGAGAAATTATATCTGTATTAATTAAAAGACTAAGCAATGCTAACAAATTTTTGCACAGTCGATTATTCAGCAGCGTTGTGTGAACACCCGTATTTAGAATTTATTTTTCATTTCCAAATTTTTTGTACTTAAAAACATTAGCTAAAAGTATAAAAAATAGGAAAGACAAAACAAATTTACCTTTTCACGGAATAGTATCATCTAAAATATTCACGTTTTTATTTGCTTTTACGTCGCAGTTGAAAATCTCATTATAATCATTGTTCGGCTCAGAAAAGATTCGCGGAATTTCACTGTTCTGCTAAATCATGTCTCAAGGATGAAAGGGTGAATGCAGATCGATGCGTGGGTATCACGCACAGGGATTAATACACAAGGAATCAGACCAGAGAACTCGTTGGAACAATGTCCATGAAAGTAGCGATAAAACAGCAACATTACGCCTGTGCTCCAGAGAATCAATTTTAGAGGTAATCGTCTTGTTGCTAGCAAACTTGAAAGCCTTCTTTTGGACTCTATCCAATGCGGACCGTACAGTGCGTCCTGCACTTGCCCAAGTCTGGGTCTAATATGAGTTTTGTGAATGAACGCTAGGTCATATGGAGTTTAGCCAAGAAAGAGGCGCAGCACTTTAGAATCAGGGGCGGGATGCTATCAGGTCCGGTGGCTTATGACACGTGTGTGGAAATGGAGTGGCCCTTGATTATAGTCGCACAGAGAAGGTGGGTAATGGTGGTACTTGAGTACTAGGAGGGAGTTGCGAATTTGAAGCGAAACTAGCAGCCAGTAGGTTGGCCTTATCCAATGAATCTGTATAAACATTTCCATTATAAATTAGAGGTGATATCGGAGGGGTGGTAAAATTGTTCTTCACAGATTTCACTAGCGATAGCAAACCTTTGCTGCCTCTGGGACATGCAAACATTCTTCCTCTTATGGTTTTGTCACATTGAAACTTGACTTTGCTAATGGTGGAATTGCATTTATCGCGGGCTTGAATATAGATCTGCTTAGTTTCCGGGCATTTGTTAGCCTTATACGCCCGAGAAGCCAATTCTTTGTTCTTCACTGCTCTTTTACAGTACACCAACGGTTGTTCATAGCATATTATTCTTGTGAAGGCGTATATTCCCAACCAGATGATATTGGTTAACATTTCGCAGCAGTATTCAACATAATTTGAGGCAAAGTGCAGTCGATTTCTTTGAAGAATATGTTGAGAAGAGGCAAGTCAGCTCGTTTGAATTGCCATACTAATCTGTTGAAGGATGGTTTAGAGCACTTCAGGGAAGAGGTGGAAAATTGGGCCTATATGAGACAGTGATCGAAATTGCCAACAGTTGTGGTGACATTGACTAAGTACTTTTCGGGATAAGTAGATAAAAACAGATTTAAAAGTAGTATTATGACCCGACACATCAGAAATGCCCGTGGCACTAGCTGCTAAACACTAAACGATTCGCAAAATAATTCCACATATATGAAAAGTTTGGCGGCTATAGCCGTCATGTGCGTTAACTTGTTAATAAGAGTCCGAACTTCAATGTGATAAAAATTTTGTATAAATTCTGATTGAATCCATAAAATAAAATCCAACCCCCATTGTACTTTGATTTCAGTTCCTAGGCAGCGCATACGTAACAACCTCAATACAACAAACGAGTTCAATGTTTGAAATCGAAATTAAAGAAATCGAATTAAATTTCGGAAACGTATTAGAAAAGGTAAAAATATATAAACACCATTGGAATCCTGAAATTTCAAGCTTTTCAGTGGTATCTTTTTTCTGTAGAGCATATACTTAGACTCCAGGGTGCATTGAATTAAATATTTATAAACTTAAAAAAATGATAAAATTGAATTATTATTATTAGAGGATAGTGATTAGACAACGTTAATACATGACAAAATGTACTGAATGCTTGAAAATGTCAGTGCAAGAAATCGAAGTAACTGGTCACTTTCATGAAACAAAGGCATATATTTAAAAATAAATATAACACATCCAGCGTACTCACTCACTGGATTTTACTATATGAACCAGTTTGTGACAAAACTAGTCCGATCCTTCAACCACTATTTCTCAGTGATTTAACATGACTCAAGTTAAAGTAGAAGATCAGCAAATTATACACAAAAATAAACGTTCACGGGGCTTTAGGTAAAACCTTCGAGAAGAAAACGAAAAAGAAGCGGAACAACACAGCCAAACCCTATACAACTCAGATGAAGTCCAAAATTTCCTGAATGTGTGGATTTTCTGGCCCAATCTATCAATCGCCGTATGAAATTTTCTAGGTTAACACAAGCTGCCAATTTTTGCACTATAAAGTTGATAAGCAAACGTGCTTCACATTTGCCTAGTTGTTTATTTCCACTCCTTTTTCGTTTCATGCTCAAAGGGTAAAACACACTTCTAATTGCTTTAGAAATACATAACATTAAATATACTATTTTTTAAAATCGGAAAATAAATGTTCTTCTACTGTCCCCAAAACCTGACAAATATTTTAGTTAAGAATTTTAACTAACCGTTATTAACTTAAAGAAAAATATTTCTTGACAAATTTAAGGCACATTATAATTCCTAAGCAATATATAAGGCTTGTTCTATTCATAAATTCTGTGTTTAATTGGGAAGCAACGTCGGTACTGATAATTCTTCCACGCCGTTGTCATTAATCCTTACTAAACATTTGGAGATGTGATATGTAATACAAAATTTTTTTACTTCTACTTCGCTGATTTACACATTAATTTAAGAAAAGTCACATACTTTATATAGAAAATGAAATGGTTTTCAATCTAATTAACAATATTTTTAATATTGAACAAATAAAATTCGTAATTAAAAAAATTCAAAGATCTGCAAACAAACACTAATTAAATGATACTGAAGCTTTGTGTTCAATATTTCTGATACAAAAAACTCGAATAATAGAAAGCCACACTAACTTTATAGAAATTTAAAAAAAAATTAAATACTTACCGGACCCTGTTGTTGAAGATTTGCTCCCGTCTGTCCCATCATTGCATTTTGCATTGTAGGCATTCTATTATGTGCAGCTTGATTTGCTAAGACAACTTGGTTTTGAGGCTGCTGCTGTTGCCCCATCATATGCTGTAAATGCCCACCCTGTTGGGGCCCTCCCTGATTATTTGCACCGGCATTTTGACTCTGTTGCCTTTGCTTAATTATAGCTGCCATTATTTGAGGATTTGATTTAAGCATTTGTAAAATTTGATGATGCCCTTCATTTGTTGGGTTATTTTTAATTTTTTGCACAATTTGAGAGATTTGTTGTGAATTCAGCGCTAAATTTTGTCCCATTGCTGTTTGTCCAGTGGGTCTCATTCCACCCATAATTTGATTAGAACCGGCACCAACCATTCCCATCATACCCTAGTGATTTATTTTAAAAATTGCATTATCTACTTTTACAAAAAAAGAAATAGGTGACTCCACCAACCTGTTGCGGCATAGCATTTTGTTGCATCATTTGGTTTTGGTTAGGTGGACGCAAACCAGCTTGATTTGCGTTATTCGGGTAACGATTACCCCACTGCTCCATGGAAAGCAAATTTCCGCTTGTGCCAGGGCCTGCCATAGGAACACCGGTCTGTTGTTGTTGGTTAGGAACTACACCTAAGTGCCTTTGCATTACAGGGGGAGCCATTTGTGGTCCAGTCGGAGTGACTTTACCGAATCCTCCACCATGAGGCACTTGTTGCCTTGCGGCCTCCTCTTGAACCTTTATAAAACATTTTGGTAAATATTAATAATCTGGTATTCAAGCAAAAACGAACCTGTTTAACAACTTGCAAGACATTCGGTGAAGGTGTTTGTGTGCCAGGTTTAATACCAATACCTGGCTGATGAGGGCTAGTCATTCCGCTAATAGTCGATGAAACAGGTGAAGAGGGTACTGTTGATGGGCTCATACCTCCAGCCCCAGTTGCAGCCACAACTGGACCTCCCTGTAATGTTGGAACTCCTCCAGCTGACAATGCCTGATTTGTTGGAGCCGCTGTCCGAGTGTTCATAACTCCAATTCGTCGTCGAAGCAATTGAGCTTGTTGCAACCTTTGAAAGACATATTTATTATCACTGTGACTTTATATGATTTTCTAACTTTCTCACCTCTGTTGCAGTTGTTGCTGCTTGAGTTTATGCTTTATGTTAGGACAGAAAGGTACAGGACATTTGGCTTCTTGACAATGCTTAGCATGGTAACAACATAACGCAATGAGCTGTTTGCAAATGGGGCAACCACCATTCGTTTTTCTCTTGCAATTCTTTGTGTGCTGCACTACTCGCTTCATCTTCTGACATGAAGGTAATCGACAATTTGCATCCCGACACTGGCAAGCGTGCACCAAAGATTGTATGCATCTCTGAATTGATTGTTTTCGCGCTTCCTGTGGATTCGCTTGTTTCATATCTGCTGGAGATGAGCCATCATCTAGATCAAAGCCTAATTTCTCCATTTTATGAGGATGCCCAACTTTTTCTTTACATCCAGTGCACAGATCGAAGTCCTATGGATATGAATAAATAATTAAAGTTATGGAATTTGAACTCTTAAAAAAGTACTTACGTCACAAACTGTGCAATGATAACGAGTTTCTACTGGTGTTTTGCAATTATTACAAGTATATACAAATTTGTCTTGTCCTTGGTTATGCAATTCATAGAGCATACACAGTGTGCTGAACTGCGCACGACGCAGAGAAGAAAATTCATAATGTTTATCTCTAGCCATTGTTAAGAAGGCATCGCGGCCATCCATTAAATCACAATTCATTAATGGATCTGGATCTTGTATGGGCTAAGGGAAATCTTTATTAAGCATACCTAAATATATAAAGCTATCATACTTACAGCTAAACTAGCGGCAGATTGTATAGAATGTAATCGAATAACAAAGAACACTTCCTTATGTTTTTCCATAGTCGCGTAAATTTTAGCACTGAGATCGTTTCCGGTTTGTTGCTCGTTTGATTTTTTATTATTCTTTCGTTGGGCGGCTTTAGATTTATTCGATTTTTTAGCTTTTTTCTGTCCCTTCTTTTTCCCATCACCACTCGCCTCATTATCATCATTCATAGAGAATATCTAAAAGATATTAAATTTAGTAATTATTCGAAACAAAAAAAATCTAAAAACTTACAGCATTCGCTGCAGCTTCCGCAGCTTCAGCTTGTTTCCGTTTCTCTTCTTCTTCTTGATCTAATTCTTTGATACTTTCTTCTAAGACGTTTGGCCAGAAATCGCCCTCAAAATACGGAAGCTCTGCAGCTGAACTCAACTGATCTTCCACTGCTTGTTTTAAGATATCTTTGTAATCTTGTATAGTTCGCTCTATCATTCCTTTATCTAACATTTTCTTATACCATTCTTGAAGTCGTTTGGGCTTAGGTATTTTCTGATCGGACGGATGGCAGTGGAAAATATAGTCATCACCTTCAGAAGGGGGACAAGCCCAAATATGGGCCATAGTATACCCCAGTTGCTTAACATAATCCATATAACCGAGAAGAATTTCATGATAAACCGCAGTTCGATACTGCCTTGGTCGGAAAAAGTGTACAGAATCTAAATATGCTATATATACTCGTCTAGTATTAGGCGGCGGGCATTCAGACCCATATTCTTGCACATGCATACCAAAGAAACATACGTCAACTCCATCAACTTCCTCAAAAGCAAATAATGCTTTCGCTCTATAAGGAAATTCTGCAGCCAACTCACCCGTTTCTACAAATCGTCGACGCATGCCTGGCTTAACTTCTACTACTTTATCGGAGCTAGATACTACACGAATATGAACTTCACCAGCTCCAGCTTCCTTCTTCTTAAGGAAATTATTTACTCTAGTTTCAATGTATATTCCGAGCTTAGTGGTAGGTAGCCGTTTAGCATTGAACTTATTTTCTTTTCGTTTAATATTCTTTTTCTTAAGGCAGTTGTCACAAACGAATCCACCTGGCCAAATATTTTCATGATATAATACACAAATTTGATGCTGTTTCCGTCCACATTCAAGGCAATCCACAAATGGTTCTAGTTCTAGGTGATCATTTTTCATTTCTTTAAATTGATCTTTTTTGATTTGCCTAAAATAATTACTTACATTTATATAAAATTCTATAAAATAATATATGAAATACATCATAGAGTGATTTGATCGCAAAGAACTCAGGTACAGAGTCAACAATTAAGTATATAGAACGTAAATGAAGTGCAGCATAACTTACCAATATTTAAATATTTTTAAAATAAAAGATTAGAAGTAAAAGGGTAAAGTAATTGAAAAAAATTAAATAACTTAAGCTGAAATTTAAAAAATTACACTCTGCATTAATTTGCATTAAACTAAAGAAAAATTTCTGGCAGCAATATTGCCAGTTGAAGTAGAACGCTACAACATTTTTGACACCTTAACCTATCGAAGCAATGAAATTTAATTATTAAAGTAAAACAAAATATTAGGTTTTATCACAAAATGTTGGATTTGTATTCATTCAATATTTCAGGTTTGATTTATTCGACTGATATTCTTTCAATATCTTCACTAACGTTTCAAATCAGGTCGTATATCTTTTGTTTCCTATCACGGTTGATTGATTTCTGTTCAAATAAAAGCATTTAGCTCAATAAATAATTGGACATGTAGTTTATATATGCTTGCATAAACTGCATTTACCACAGGGCGCTTTCCGGAACAGCGTATGTTCCACCAATGTTCTTCAGCAGAATATAACAAGGGCCTTTTCAAAAATGCAGTATAGCGAAATTTAGACAAAACTACAGGTGTAGATAACTACTCTGTACTTTTAAAAATCGAAATCTTTAGATTAACTACACGTGTAGCAGTACTGCGTTTTTGAAAAAGCCCCAATTTTATATTGAATAAGATATGAACATACGAGATAAGTAACTGTACCAAGAGCAAGACGTTGGTACAGGGAGCAGTGAAGTAAATATGAGATCATTACTTATGACTACAGTATAGTTTTGAAGGAGCAAACGGTAAATGGGTGTATGGGTAGAATGCTATATGTGATTTAAGGTCCGTTTCCACTCATATAAATTTTCAAAGCCAACAAGTTGGCAAACATGTTGACAACAAATTTTACTAATGGAACAAAAGTTAGAATTGGTTGTGTAAAGTCACACAATTTGTTGTACTCATTTCTGTTTTCATTTGAAAATTCCCAAATGGGTGAGAAAGTGCGCAGTTTCTTTTGCGAGTTGGTATTAATGGGAACAGATGTGAATTTTGATCAACTTGTTGACTCCCAGCAAGCTAACATCAAGCTGCCCAACTTGTTGACAAAATTCATATGGGTGGAAACGAACCTTTAGATATAAGCGACATGGGTCAAGTGTATATGATGTATGAATGGCATAACAGGATTTAGACAGAATATGGAGTGTTATGTTATGATATGAGCTTCTTAGTGGCATATACAAGAAATGCAATTATGTACCGGTATTGCACGCTGTAAAAATTGCATAAGCGTGCGTACTGTGGAGGACGATAGGTGGCATAGAATGCATCTGCCTCATTTTTATTTTGAGTAGATGCATATCTTCTCACATGATGCTCATGCACCACATATGATTCATGTATACTTCCTTCCTTTTGATGGAAGAATTTTCTGCACGGCACTTATAACACTCTACACTTTAGGAGTATGTATCTGAGAGTTCGATATTATACATGTCGTGTAGAAACTAACGGATACATATAGCGAAACGTGGATCTTGTGTAGAAACCACACCGCTCAAAGGGAAGAAATGTATGTGGCGTTATACATACTATGCACAAAATCTCTAAATACGCCCCAAATGAAAGGAAACTTAACTTCCATGTACGCCACCCCGTACCGTCTATACCATTTGGGGATTAAATGCAAGGAAATTGTCAGAATTGAATGCAACCATGACCAGATTAAATGCAACTTTTCCGTTTGAATTGAAGCTTTACCCAAACTAAATACAACGTTGATCGCGGTTTGAGGTGTTACACCTCGTCATAAAAAAATTGAATATTTTTTCTTCATTTTCATAAAGTACAATGTCGCGATAATATGAGTTAAAAATTTATGTTAATCTGAGCAAAATTGACAAAGTTACAAATGTTTATATATAAACGAGTTGAAGCAGTCGTTACAACGCAAAAATTTAAACCCATGACAAAATTATTTGTTCTTTTAGTAGTTTTATTGCAATTTTTAAATTCACTTCTTGATTAATTGCCTAATTGCCAATACCTCTAGGTATTGCCTAAGTTCAGGGGACAATTCCATGATGTACACAGCATAGCTTAGGCGGAAGGAAATTAGGGAAAATTAACGTGATAAATGTTGCAAGTGGGCCACAAGTTTAGGTTTGAAATTACTGTGCAACAATCCCAGTGGCTTCGCAAGTACAATTCTCGTCAGTAGAATTGTCTCAACCACTTGTACCCAGATATATCGCCGCGCCCTGTGCTGGATTTGAAACCATGTCAACAGAGGAGAAAGCCAGCGGATATGCGCCTCAGCCCGCTCGGCCACCGGCGTGTGTATTTCAACTGAAAATTCTAGAATATTAAAAACCCCGCGACGTTGATAATTTTAGGACTTTGGACTGCGCTTTTTATTTTGTATTTTGGCATTTTACTTCATATATTTGTTATTTTTTGAAACTTTTTTCAAAACCTCTGCAGTTTCTTTACTCATAGAGATCAAGACCTCATAATTCATGATTTATGATGTACACATACATTCACACACGGGATATGTACATTTTGAGTGGATTTGGATTTTAGTTTAAATTAATTCAAAGCGCTGAATTAAGGACTATATTTTGAAAATTTGCGCATAATTTCACATAAAATTGTAAGTAGAAGAATTTCGGGATTCAGGAGATCTCCGTGCCGATATTCCAATACCAAAAATGGGCCGGTATTTCCGGAATACCAGGATTGCTTTCCCTAGTATCAAGGTATATTTATAATATATAATGCACTACACCAAGCAATTTTGATCTCAGTAACTTTTTCGAAGGTTATATAACTTTAGATAAGAAACCTGAAATGCATTCGATTGAATCGAACACTTTGTATGATATCAAAATGTATTGATAGGAAATAAAGTTGAAGAAAACTGATTGGAATTATTAAATTGTATCGGAAGGAATAATTACGAATGAATGGAAATGTTTTGGGTATAGTACCTTTGTATTCACGAGTAACTTAACACACCCGTGAGTTACTCACGAGTTTTAATTGTGCACATGCACAAGGAAAAAAGGCAAAAATTAACAAGAAAAATGTTTTAACTCACGCCCATGCCCATGCATTACATTTATAAGGCACATATATATTGCATTTGCTCACGGACATTTCAGTATTACTTTAGTGCCATGAATTCCTTGTGGTAACACATGTGTCAATCATGAATAAATGTTTTTAAACCCATGGGTTTTTTATGTGAGTAAAATGCAAGGAAATAAATCAAATAATATTATAGTGTTCAAATGTAGTTAGCTCATATCGCTGAGTTAGTTCAAATAGAGCTAGCGAAAGTTGCCTGAAATTGATCGCAACTGTGTTTCATGTGGTTGCCTAAAGTTAAGAGCAAAACAACCCAGTTCACAATTTCTTGCTCTACCAAATTTGAGAGAGTAAGTAATACAACAACTGTCATTTCACTGCATATCAGCTAATTTTTGTTGGCGCTGTCTAGCTACAAGTTTGTGTTTAAGTGGAATTGGACGGTAATTGATAAAAATTATATTTGTAAAGGCATTAGGACAAAAGTGAAAATAAATTTAGTAACTAGCTTAGGTGACAGAAGACTGTTGATCTATTCTGCCTGATAATTGTTTCACGAAACTGGTTGCTCTTAATTGCTACACTTTGCTCCGATTTTATTTTAATAGTTGTTCTGAAGTGAACTCACTTAACCTGCCTTGCTTTGCTCTGCTCTGCTTTATTTTAAGGTTCAATAAACATACCTACTAAGTGGTCTCGTTTAATATGATTAGGCAATTCGGAATTCCTTCCAGTTTGTTGCGAGCAGTATTCAAGCAAAATATTTAGCACATTATTAATTTGTATTTTTCTACTATAGTTGCATCCATTTAAATATTGAATTTGTATTACGTCTGTGCATAGAGTTGCTAGATATGCAGATTTTGCTATTGAATAACTAAGGTAATGAAAACTCAAAAATGATTATTTAAATTCAAAATGATAGGAAATTTGTGACTACTCGTTGTAGTGTCTGTGCCTGCAAATCGATCGGAGCACTGACGATGATTGGGTTAACTTACTGTGATCGAAACACTTTCTTTTCACCTAGAAAGAGATTTTCTATTCATGTAAACATTTTTCAAGTGTTCTTCGAAATGAATTTCACTTCAGAATTTAATTCAATTTAAATATCAAATTGTTTACAAAGCTATATTAAACTTAAAAACAGATTTAAATTTCAATTCTGAAAACTAAATTTATTCATCATGATTAGTAAGTAGGTTGAATATTTTTAAAATATGGCCAGCGGCTTTTACTTAAAGTGCTCCGTAAATGTTGGCACGACCAAGGGACGTTAAAAAGAAACGTACATGTTTGTTTTTGGTCGATGAATTCATTACTTTTATTGTTACAAATCCTAAAAAGTATACATTGTTCCTAAAAACATTTTTTGAAATATGACATTACGTATATTATTCAAAGTAAGTAATATTTATAAAAAATAATATTCCACAAATTTGATGGAATCTTTTTAGACATTCCTAATGACGCTTCCTCCGCTGATTATAGTTTATACTCACTCTAAGGCAAGTGGCAGTTTTAATGGCAGCTTTACTGCAGTCAGTGTAGAAAAATGTTGCGAACTATTAAGTTTTCGAAAAATTACTAGACTCCAAAACGAACTGAGGTAGTAGGTAGTAAATTTTTATGAAATTCATTATGAGTTTTTTTGCTGGCAAAGACAACATAGCAGTATATCACAAACCAGATTTGGATTGCATTGGAGAATTTCCTGGAGGAAACCTTTAATCACTGCAAAACAAAGGATAAATGGTAATATTTGCAAGGTCTTGTGTGGCATAGAAGCAGAACCAATGGATTTTTATGCTATTGTGTGATCGATGAATGTAAATGGAATGAGCTAAAATTATAAAATAATTGTTCATAACTACTAAAAATATGTTGCATGCTTTTTAAAAACAAATATAGGCAAGTGTATTTTTTTCCTTCACTGTCGAAAGAAAACTTTGTTGAGGTATATGAAAATGTGATGCTGTTCTTGGCTGTGTGTTCTAGAAAAGCTCAAATCAGTACAATAATCTTGTGATTAATAAAATTCTTCTTCCTTAATTATTAACATATTTCAAGACGTGAATAAGATGACTTTACAGAATTTGTAAAACCACTTCTCCTGTCATTCTTATATAGCGAAAACAAAATACAAACCATTTATTACACAAACTAATTAACCTTACATTAATTAGCACCCACTATTCAAGTCTTTATTAAAAATCGAACTCTTATATAATTTGTTGAATATAAAAATACTGCGACTTTAAATATTTTACATTTGCTGCAAGTACAAATTAACTCTGTATTCTCAGATTTTCAATACTCTTGAAAACACGAATATTCTGCCGCTATATTTTAAAATTTGTATTAAGCATATTATCACAAATATTTTCTTAACAGATTTACAATCATCAACATGTGCGTACAGTATTAAATCAAATCACTATGATGTTAAATTGAAATAAAATAGTTTACTTACGTTTGCGACTGCAAGGGATCATCTCCAAGTGTAACCGTGTCTCCAGGGATATCGTTGAAACATTTTTGGCAGAAAGTATATCTGTCAGATACAACACCATATGCCTTTAGACTATATTTTAGTATTATTTAGTGTTTCATTTTATTTTACAAATATGATCAAAGTATAATGCCAAACATTTATGGAATGTGGTATGATTGTTGGAAATATAATTTATATGTGATTTGCCGAAAAGCCAGTTAAAGGATGTGTATGCACATTACGAAGAAACACAGCAGATGGACAAACATAAAATTTTTATAGGAAAAATTAAGAAAAAATGTTAATGTTGTTGAAGAGTGTAGATACAACACAAACATGCATGTTGCATAAACGCCTAATAATATATATATATATATATCTAGGGTTGTATACCTGTTCTGATAACTGTAATATTTCGCATCTCTCGGTATAGTACATAGCTGTTTACCGTAACAGCAAAGAACTTGCGGATTAAATGTGTATTTTCTACCACAGCAGTAGCCAAGAGCTTGCATAACGGGATCTATTTCTTGCTCAAATACTTCTGATAGCTGTAAGAATTATTATAAAGGCATTTATTTATTTACTAAGCAAAACGAATCTTACCTTTGTACAATATCGATAAACTCGTGATGTTTTGCGGTTATATAACCAGGCATTATCAAACATTAACCATACATCATCTACATATTCCCAAGGATCAGAGTATTGACCAGACATTAATTTGTGTTTAATTGTGCTTAAATCCATTGGTTTTTTCACTATCTCGAAGTAATCAGGTATTCCCAAAGCTTGAGGATCAACAGGACATCTAAATGGCAACGATTCTGGATCTTGCCTAATCAATTTCTCTAAAGTCGGCAACAGTGCTTGTCTTAATTCCTCAGGCTTAAAAACTAAGAGAAGAAGGTTAGAAATATCCCAACTAATGGATTTAGAATATACTTACGACACTTTTTCTTTTTGTCTGAAACACTGGGCAATATTGGTTCTGGTACTACTGGTTTAACTTCAGACTTTATAGAATTTTTATCAGATTGATAGGGTGACATTGGTTCTTCCTTCACCTTAACATCATCTTTATTTTCTAATGCATTTTCACTATTTGCTGCTCCTTCAACTTCCATTGGTTCTGACTTTATCTCTGATTTTAAATTCATAACATCATTATTAACATTTTTACCACCCGACAAAGTGTCCATCTGACTTTCTACATCATCCATTTCTTTTTTAATGTCATCCTCTTGTTTCATTGATTCAAGTTTCCCCTTTTGTGCCCCCGTTTCAGGTGAAGGTGTACTTTCTTCCTGATCACGAGAGGCAGCTTCTAAAGCTGCCATTTGTGAAGACAAATTATTACTAGAGGATGGACGACTTGGTGGAAGAGATAAAGAAGTATTTGAACTATTGGCTACCTTCCCAATAGATCCGGTTTGACTAAGAGTGGGTGTTAATGATGGAGTAACGCTTGTAGCTGTTTGACACGGAGATGTCATCAAGGGTGGTGGAGTTGGTTCAGCTAACGGTTGCATCAAGGAAGAAACACTTGGGGGATTAGGAGTACTAACTGCAACTGGGCCATTAGATAAATTCGGAGAAGGGCTTGCTACAGGCACCATTGTAGTGTTCCCCACACTTCCTATTGAATCGAGGGCAGTTGGAGTCGTTGGCATTGTATTACTTCGTGACATATTCGCGTTAAATGCATTACTTGAATTTTGAATCTGTCCGGCAGAACTAAATGGAGATGGGGCTTGAGGTGTAACGACACTTTGGGTAGAAGATACGACTTGACTAGGATTTTGTTGCTGCTGTTGGCTTTGAGGATTCGTCAGCCCTGACATTCTCGCTTTCATTATGTCATTAAATTGATTATGAGCTGCTGTTTGTACGCCGCCCGCTGGTCCATTTGTGTTCATAAATTGTGATCCTGCGCTTGTTGAAGGAGTTATACCAGAACTTGTACCCATTGCTTGTACAGTAAAAGGTGAAAGAACTGGATTCTGTACCACTATATTTTGTTGAGAAGATGGGGTACCATTCGGACTGGGTCCAGGAGGCCCTACTACTATGTTGCCAAGTTGAGATTGTTGATTTTGGAATTGCATGCGGTTTTGCTGCATGCTAACATTAACCATGCCAGGTGAATGACTGCGCATATTTCCCTGCTGGGGACCTTGTCCTATTATACCCGGAGCCGGGGTACGTTGCATGACGGATGCCATTGGATTATTAGGGCCCACAGTCTGGTTACTTCCCATTTGATTTACCATATTACTAGGTTGTCCAACAGGTCTCATTTGTTGGTGTTGTCCAGGCAGACTCTGAGAAGATGAATTTCCACCTTGGCCTTGTTGCTGTTGCTGCTGCTGCATTTGTAGCATTTGTTGTTCTTTCCGCTTTTGTCTTTTTTCTTCTAGTTCCTTCTGTATCTTATAAATTTTCTCTGCTAATAAATGATAATACTCTGATCTGGAATTTGCCATTTCATACATATCGCGCTCTACTTTTTCGGCATACGAAACTAAATTATGCATTCTTTTGTCCATCATTGTTGCAGGATCTGATGTAGGAAAGATCGCTTGGACCAATTTGTGTACTAGATGATTCCTTAGATCGGTTGTAACCGAACAATGCCAATCTTTAGTGGTGCCTGATGTTGATACTGATGTCGGCATTTGTCCCGTAGGTAAGCCACCCATTTTCATTTGACCAAGTTGGCTTGCAGCAATTTTATTTGCACCATCTCCATTATTAGTATTAAACATCTGTACATTAACAGATTGTGGAATGTTCCCCTGTTGCTGCGGTTGCTGTTGCTGGTTAGGTTGATTTGTAATAGTTGTCTGCTGTGTTGACATACCTGGCTGCTGAGCCTGTTGGCTTGCTATAGAAACAACATGCCCACCAGTTGTGTTACTTCCCGATAAAATTTGCGATGTACTACTTTCTCCAGGCATACTCGAGCCCATTAGAATATTATTTGTTATAACTTGATTATTGTTTTGTGGCACACCTTGATTTGGTACAATAACTCGCACTGAAGGTCCGGTCATTCTCATTCCCGGGGCCACTTGAGGAGACGAATTCGTTGGAAGAATATTTGGTGTGGATGACACAGCTCCTTGCATGCCCATGGTGTCAAAACGGCGAATTTCTGGATTTTGTGACGGGTTTTGCATCTGCGATAAATCTTGATTTGGTTTTGCATTTATTGTTGCTGGTGATGCAGATCCTGTGGAGCTGGCAATATTAACATTGCCCGCTACTTGTGTATTTGGTGGAGCTGTAGAATTAGCCGCATTTGCCCCTGGTTGCCTATATTTATCCGTTTGCCTAAATGGTAAACAAATGCTACAATCTGGAGCTCTACAATTTTTCCAGTGCATAAGAATTTGCCGCGATGATAAACAATGCGCGACGGTGCAATCTTTATTTGATTTACAATTTGCCAGATGACCGAGAACTTCTTTCATAATTCTACAGTGCGTTACGGGACACTTTACCGAATTGGGATTTGGATTTTCGTTTTCCCGTCGAATGCATTTATGTGCGTGAAGCAACAACATCAATTGCTGTTGGATTTGCCTTTTCTTTTCTACAGATACAGATGGATTTGATGGTTGCTGTGCTGTGCCGGGATTTTGTTGTTGTTGAATATTATTTGGATTCTGCTGCGGAGCGCCTTGAGGTCGTGGTTGTACCCCAGCAGGCGCGACAGCCTGCGGTTGTGACGGAGGTTGATTTGTTGCTTGCCCTTGTCCAGAAATTCCACCTTCATTTCCAACAGCTCCTACTCCAATATTTGTACCAATGGGGCCGCCAGGACGATTTGCTTGCATGACTATATTTGGGGGTACTCTTTGTTGTGAAATTGTATTAACCAACATGGGCTGCTGAGAGCCTCCTGTAGTATTAACGTTTACACCACCTTGATTGGGATTGCCATAACCGTAAGGACCATTTGGCCCTCCCATGTTGTTTATTTGACCTAAATTATTATTTTTGCATTTCGAAGCAAGCATTTTACTATAAATCGGCTTACCAAGTGGAATATTTGGATTTTGCATTCGAGGTCCACTACCCATTAAATGAGGATTCGGACCTCTTACCATGTGCTGCTGCCCTACCATACGTCCAACAGCCACACCAACTGTTCCCATTAGAGGACCATTCTGTAATCCCGACTGATGTCCTCCGTGGTGCAGACCTTGACTTGATTGTCCCGCTTGAACACCTGGCGCCAAAAGGGGGCCCGTATTTATCTGTTGTTTTAGGGTATTTGCCACCATTCCACCTGATGTCATTGTTCCACCCATATTACCCATATTGCTGTTAGTTATGATCATATTCCCCACATTTCCTTGGGCAATGCTATTCATACCTGTTATGGATTTATTTAATGAAATAGTTCATTAAAATTTAATTGTTACCTTTTTTGGTTAAATAAGTAAAAATAGTTTGTTTCTATCGTAATGTGTCTTTGAGAATGACTTTAATTACACACAAATGGAGATTTTATTCAGAAAATGAACGTAAATCCTAAACGACGTATTCTATAACAACTTTTATCTGGAAAACATTAATTAAGCGTAGTCGCTAAGTGAATAACGAACGGTTTTTGGAAAAGTACTCACAACTAAGGGGTAAAATATTATTCTCCTATGCTAAATTATTAAATGATATCGAGGATAGTACACAATTCAAATGTATATGTTATCTGCACTATTCTGTAGTACACTTTTTTCTAAATGTATTTTGTTTTTTTATTGAAGCGAAAATGTCAGCGGTTAAATTTAAAAGATAACTTTATCATAATGCAAAGAAAGCAAACTATTATTAATTTAAAGAAAAACGTTGAAGTCAACAGTTTAATTTTAAGGAAATTTAAATTATCACATTGTAGCATGTTAAGTATTATAGCTAAACTTACCTGGCATTGTGTTCATAGTCTGTGTACCATTATTTGATATTGACATAGGCATGGAGTTCACCATGCTGACTCCCAAGTTAGCAGCCATATTGCTCTGCAAGTTTGGGGGCGATTGGAGATTTGGACTTTTACTTCCAAGTTGACCCATGTTTAGGGTATTACCAACTAAAGCATTTTTGTTGCCCTGTAAGAAAAATATAAGGCAATAGTTTACAATCACAACAAACAGCATTTTCGAAGATAAAAACTAAATTGGGTATTAATTATAATTATACATATGAAGGCATTATACAAATCTAGCAAATCGGGACTAGGTATAAACTCGTCTGCTACCATTCAATAATAATGAGAAATAGATCGTTTAAATAATGTAAATTCATGTCGAGTGAGAAATATTTTTCATGTACACCAACCAACAAGAATAAAATTCATGGGACAGGATATATGCTGCTAGCCTATAAAAAGCACCCTAAATTAGATCAGAGCACAAACCTTGTGGCTAAATATCTTGGTTTAAGTATAAATTTTATAACATACATATATCTGTGATGTCAGGGAAATACAGCATGTTTATTGTATTAAAAATTTCGAATTTGTTCTTATGGTGCAATAGTTTTTTGATAACCTTTTGTATTAAAAAAAATTGACTAAAACGACCTAACTGCGGTTTTTGCCTGAGTGTTGAAAACAATAAAATCGTTCTACTGTAAAGTTTACAAATTTGACTTATGCCCTTTTTTCCTGACATCATAGATATAATCGCATCACAATAAATCTCCCTGCTCAGGATCACGGCTTGTGAAGAAATAAAATGCCTGAAGCGTCTAGAACTTATTGTAGATTGAGGAAGCCAGCCATTTACAAAGATAAGAACCTACGCCTTAGATTTAAGAAAAAAAAAAACAGACAAAATTCTCCTAATACAAAATCGTAAACAGTCACTCAAAGCACTGAAAATCGGGAAGGCTCCTAGCCTTCTAAAATTACGTATTTTTATATATTCGTCGTAGAAGAATCACACTCACAGTCCCAATGCTCTGACTTTAATAGACTCTAAATCACTCACTCTTTATTGCAACACCTCATCAACGCCAGTATGTAATGAGTATTCTATTGTCATCAGAATGTCTCTCATTGAAATTATGTAATTATAAAAGACCTAGGGTTTAATATGTTAAAAGTGCCAAAACTTTAAATACTATCCTTTTTCGCATGGAATTCGTCACGTGAGAAGAGATGATTACGTTAAGTGTGCTTTAAAAATCACAATATTTATAGCTTATATGAAATGTAATACACTTAGACAAATTTTCGAATATGCCAAAAAGTGCTTTAATTCTATACTTGCCAAATAAAACATACAGACATATCCCTCTACAATTTTTATTTAAATTTGGAATGAGTAATAAAAAAAAATTATATATCTTACGAAAAAATGTAAAGCCCTATGCTCTGATGTATAATATAAATATTTATAAAAGAATTTTAATGAATTCATAGCAAAAAGAAAATATAAAATCGAACTCTCAATTTTTGTTGCTTCAAATCAACCTTACCAACTGAACAATAACAAACTTCAACAGCTTTATTTGATCTAATTTTTGCTCTGACCAAAATAGTATTTAGGGCCGATTCCAATCCAAGTCTACGTCTTCGTCTCGTTACAACAATTTGTGACGTCACACCGAGACAACTTGGAGCTTGGTTAGTTTGTATAACACTTCATCAAGTTAACTTTTGAGTTGACTTCATGCAAATTATGAATAGGATTTATTCAAGAAAACTCATATTATTTTGTATTATTTTTGATTTACTATAAGCTAATAGCTTTTACAATTAAAATCAAATGATTCGAAGTAAAAATAAAATGTCAAAAATCAAGCAAAGCAAGCCAATTGGAACGAGCTTGCTTGATGCTCGTCTCGATCCGACGTCACTAATTGTTATAACCAGACGAAGACGAAGGCGTAGACTTGGATTGGAATCGGCCCTTAGTGATCTTTGGATCTAAATTATGTATTCAATTCTTTTTTTCACATATTTAACCACTATAACAACATCCGTAGAATTTTTCGGTAAACAAAATCCACCTAGAAAAAATAGCACCGTATTCAGAATTCAGAAATTAGGTTTACCTATTCCAGACGTATTTCATCCAATATTTACGTTAATAATCTAAATATGAACAATATGAGGTCAACTTTATCTACATTATGAATGTATTCCTCAAAGTATGTAAATGAATTTCATATGGCAAAATCAGACTGGAATTGTTAATTCAATTATTTATAAATTTTGATATGTTTGATATATATATA
>QYTT01088333.1:26493-44165 GCA_006980735.1 Dasypogon diadema | reverse complement strand
TTTACAACTTTGTATATTTACAACACTAAATACAATAAAGCGTGAATACCCTTAAGGTGGAATTACAGTGAACGCATCGCATGCTTCGCATCCAGTGCGGCGCTTTGACAAGTTCATTGAATACGTGCCTTGTAATGGCCCCTGTTACAGTGAACGAAGCGAACGATGCATGCGATGCTCAGATTGGTCTATGTTCTACTTTTGCTTCGCATCGGAAGCGGCATTTGACAGATTGCCTTGTTAAATTCGAAATAAGTTTAGCAATTTAAATACCAAAACTAAAAATGAAATATTTTTAGGAAAAATACGTTATCCAAGTAAAGAAGCATTGGTGTTTATACAATATATTAGATTTTGAGCCGTAAATATCGAGTCGATGCGTCGCATTCATTGTAACAGCATAATCTGCGATGCCTACAATGCTTTGGTTGTCAAAAGCATGCGCTGCATGCAATGCTTTCACTGTAATTCCACCTTTAATGTATTTCAATGTAGTGTTTGCGTCACAAAATTGGATTAACGTTGACGTTAGTTATTTTGTTACTGGCGTCAAGGTAGTATGTTGTATTTGTTGTTTGCTATTGCTTTCATAGAATTCAAATTCGAAGTAACACTTCTTCCTCCGCTATCTCTTTCTTCTTTTAGGAAGCGGGGTATCCTTATCTTCTCGACCAAATTTACACTTTTTTAACACTACTAAGTTAAAGGAAAGAAGGAAATTATTCTTTGAGGAAAATGTTTTCCGATGAATTGCTTTTAGAGAAATTGTTTTTGAGATAATTGTTTTAAGTAAAATCTCCGGACATGAAAAAACTACTAGTAATCTATTTTTTTCTCTCGTTTCTCAATTTTTTTCAACAAAAATATGCTTCTAGAAAAAAGTGTTAAGGTCCAAGCAGATAAGAAGTTTCCCAGTACTCGATGCCATTCGCGAGCACTTGTAAAAAATAGGTAAATAGATAAGATGCTCGCTACTGTCAAAGAAATTTAATACATTTGTTTTACTACCGTTGTTTTAAAAGACAGTTTTGTTTGGAATTAAGACGGCTTCCTTAAAAGTCTAATTAAAACCTTTTAAAAGCATTAATTCAAAATTCGTAAATTTAAAGACGAATGAAGAATTTTTGACATTTGTAAGAAATAATATTTGTCAGTTGCGAGTGCCAATGTTAAAAGTTGATCAACTTTGAATAGGACGAGTGCTTAGCACTCCTTTATCTGTTCACTTCCCATGCTTGCAACGGATTTAGAATGTATCTAACATTTGCGAGTGTTAACACAGAGAACTTTTTATCCGTTCCGGCTTTTAGGTTAGAATCCTTTCCAAAACGCAGTACTTTTTATGGTATTGCCTAAGCTTAGGGTCAATCCTATGATGCACACAGCACAGCTAAGGCGGAGGGAAATTAGGGAAGAGAAGATTCGGAAATTTTAACCTGACAAATGTTGCAAGGGAGTCATAATTTTTTGACATGAACTTTTTAAAGTGCAACATCCCAGTGGCTTTGCATGTACAATTCTCGTGGTAGAATTGCTTCAACCACTGGTACCCAGATAATCGTCGCGCCCTCTGTAGGATCTGAACCCACGCTCAAAGGAAGAAATTCTGCAGCCATGCGCAATCGGTTATCGGTGTGGGTAAGTACCGCACAACTTTTATTTAAAAAAATCTCATAATAACTATGACAGCAGACTGGAGAAATGAAAATTTGAAAATCGTAAACTGTCTGGGAATAGATTAACTACACCTATAATTTTTGCAGAAGTTATGCAGTACTGCGTTTTGGAAAACACCCTTATTTAGTAGATCATAAAGATTTTATATAAACACCAAAGACATTGTTCAAGGCTACGTTGATTTTCAAAATATACTAAGAGCGGAAAATTTGTTTTTTACTTGTTTCCAATCTGTTGTTCAATTGCATTAATTTCTTATCGCTGACAGTAAGGATATATAGCATAGGATATAATAGTACAATTTATTTGAGATAATATCTCAAATAGGAAAATTAAGCGTGATTGAGAAAGTATAAAGCAAGAGGAAAAATGATGTCACCGTTGAGCTGAAAATTTTAATGATATGCATGTGCTCTCCCCAAGTTATTCATTAATGATGTGCAAAAACTGAGCATCGGATACTAAAAATTTGATACATTCCTATTCCTTAGACTGCAAATTACAATGAAATTAATTTCTGAAATGATAACGCTTGCTTCAAAAAGGCAGGTGGAAAATATATCGTCGATTTAGATTTTGGAAGAGCAAGCTGATATAGAGCTGGATCTACTTTGGTATGAATTTCAAATTACAGTTAAAACTGTAACGACTCCAATGTATTATAGATAGGAAGTCTAATACTTTAAAGTGGAGGGAAAAGGGGGAGCAAATCTATCCATCATCTAAACTAGCTGAGAAAACCTATTGGGCAGAGATGTAAACAACGGGGGGAGAAAACCCGAAAAAGCGGGGGGGAAAAACCGAAAAAGCGAAAAAATCGAAATGCGGAATAAACAAAAAGCGGAAAAAGCCAATTGCAATGGTTAGAAACATTTAAAAAATGCAATACGAAAAAAAAGTTTTTCTATTAAATAATATGAAAATTTCGAAAAAAACGTTTTTCTGGTTTTTTTTACATATCTAGTGTTAGGGCAACTCAAATGCCCAGTGAACTCGTCATTCAAAAATCAGAATAAGCACGTAAAAGTAATAATAAAAATAATAGATTTTTGAA
Source organism: Dasypogon diadema (assembly GCA_006980735.1). Classification (NCBI taxonomy): domain Eukaryota; kingdom Metazoa; phylum Arthropoda; class Insecta; order Diptera; family Asilidae; genus Dasypogon; species Dasypogon diadema. The sequence goes on along the minus strand of QYTT01088333.1, from coordinate 41,434 downwards.
TTGTATGAGACATCAACGAGGTAAATTATATTTATTGATATCTACATAAATTCAAAATATAAAATCTTCTGATTAGAAAAGAGCACACTTTATAACATGAATTTTTTTAATATTACTTGTTACTCATTATTTAACTCTAAGAAGAAATAAAAACTAAAATTAAATTTAAGTGATCAATAGATTTCCTTGTTTGGCATTGGTGAAACTTCTTTTTTCTATTCAGTTTTCAATAAAACACTTTCAAACGTTTCACAAATTATTTATTGAACAGTTTTATAACACCTTATGCGCTTCGACCCATTCAGCTTCACAAGTCATCTTCAGAGGACTAACTGATCTGCTTTTATGTACATGTATTAAAAGATCTTAGCTACGAATTTTATAGAAAAAAATAAGGGTTTAACAACAGACCATTGTTCCTAAAACCCGTTTGGTCATTTAACAAAAATAGCTTTAAACTTTTAGCTTTTCTAATTACACAAATTTCAAATTTATCTAAAATTCATCCGCCCGGCAGGTTGTGCAATAATTAAATATTTTCGTTGTTAATTTTGTGCTTGTGTTCTGTTATATGTTTCCCAACATTTGACTTACTGCATCCTATATGTTCTCTTGATCTAGCTTTCAATTTTTTTTTCTCCTAAAGTTCGGAAACACACACTCACGAGTGTGCGCTCTGGAAGTGCTCAATTACAAATCGCACGCGCACACGAGTCATTGCTTCAACTCACTTAAATATTGACCCCTAATTATGATCCTGTTCAAGCTCAGGGACAAGTACGTGTTTGGTCTCAAATGCCAGGAGATAACCCCCACAGGACACTACGACAAAATTTAGTAGTTGTCGGGCGAGAGGGTATTCAAAAACCAAATTGAAACATGAAAGCACTGATTTCTCGGGAACTAGACAAGATATCAGTACACCTCTGATCTCAAATGAAAGGAGATGACCTCCACATCTTTCAATTTCGCTTTTAAACACCCCCTCACCAACCACTTCCAAATTTTATTATAGTATCTAGTGTCTAGTTTCCGATATATCACCCCTTTTATCTTTCAGTTGCTTTTTTAAACACTCCCTCGCCCTGCAACTACTACATTTTATTGTAGTACCGCGTAGGGAATACATCTCCCTTTTTTGAATCCATGGACATACCAATATCTTGTCTAGTTCCCGAGATATCAGCCCTTTCACCTGTCAAGAACACCCCTCGCCCTTCACTTCTACACTTTATTGTAATATAGTCTGGAGGCTATCTCCTCTCTCCATTTGAGACCACTCACGTACTGATAATTTACCAATAATTAAATGACACAAAAGAAGCCCTTCTTGCGGACATTGGGGAGCAACTTCTTAAGAACACTAGAGAAGGGCTTCTGGGTAAACATATAGAAGCGCTTCGTAACAGAAGGGTAACGACATAGAAGCGCTTTCATCTGCGGACATCTCTGTATAAAAAGGCAATGATATGAGATACAGAGAGGAAGTGCTCCGAGAAAAGAAATGCTTCAGGAATACTCGTGAAGCGTTTCATTTCCCAGCGGGTCCCCTTGCATTTGAATTACACTCATGGCCAGAGGGTGTTAATCTCGTCCCTCATCATTCAATCTACGAGCAAAGAATCTTTTTGCGTGAATAGCTAAAACTAGTAATGAAGCTCTGTATTTGTTTTGTAACCCACGCTTTGATTGTTGACGACGCGAGGTTACTGGTTAGGGTTAGGCTTAATATTAACCCATCTTATTAATCCGGTTTTGGTTTAGGGTTAATATTAGTCCATCTTATTAACCCGATTTATTCCTCACTCATGAGTGAGTGCGTTTTAATATGTAGATTTGATAACTCACCCGCGTGCGCGTGCGTTTATTTCAATGGTAACGCCTCACGCACGCACATGTAAATTTTTAAAAAGCGCACACGCTCGTGAGTCGGAAAATGAGTTTAGTCATTCGCGTGCGCACATGCGTGTGCGTTCCCGAACTCTGGTTTTTCCTATGTATAATAGCGTCACAGTCATCGCAATTTATTTTATATATTAAGCTTTTTTCGACCCTATCAACTGCAGGTTACAATTTATTACTCGCTAACGGATTTTTCAAGGTCTGGCTGGGTTTATATATTATCTTTCCGGAACCGATTTTTTAATTTATTTGATAAATTCGTGGTACTTAAGGAATTCTCTTCCAAATCCTTTTTTCCCAATATTGGTTGGTCTAGGATAAATGAAAGATATACTTTTTTAATATCTTTTTTAAGAAATTTTTTACCAAATGTTTGAAGTTACCATTACCTCCCGCTATACTTGTCATTATATCCATTTCACTATAAAAGTTTTTAGATGACATAGGAACCGAAATTAATCTATTTATTATTGAATGAAAGGCAGACATTTTAATAGACCACGGGTGTGTAGATTTACGTACCCGTAATCAATAAAAATATTGGAATATTGGCTGCCTAAGAGAGTGGCAAAACTTTGTTACTGAATCAGCACGGTTAAAAATACTGGCCGCTTAAGAGTTGTCCGCTAAGGAAGACTTCACTATAATAGAAAACCAGCACAAAATTGACAAAGAAAATATTTAATTATTGCACAACCTGTCGGGCGGAAGAATTTTAGATAAATTTGCAATTTATGAAATTAGAAAAGCAAAAACCTATCTCTGTTGAACGACCAAATGGATTTTAGGAAAATTCTTCGATAAGATCTATAAATATATTAATAAGTAATGACCTTTGCAGTTAGGAGTTCTATGTACATAAAATCAGATCAGTTAGTTCTCTGAAGATGGCCTAATAGCTTGAAGCGCATAAGGAGTTATGGAACTGTTCAATAATTAATTTGTGGAACGTTTGCGTTTTATTCAAAAATGAAATTAAATTTAGTTCTTTCATTTAAACGTCCTTTATGTTCCGTATGCGTATCTAAAAATACCCAGGCCACGTATATATTTTTATTTTGCAAGGATTTACCTATTATTACAAATTATATGAATTGTCTAATATAATTATGTATTAATAAATATTCAAGCGTATAAAGTTACGTGCTGTTTCCTTATTTAAAGCCTTTCCAGAAATCTTGTGATTACTTTAGAATCCATGATATGTAGATGTGAAAAAACTCACTCATAGGGTTACGATATACTCTCGCACTGAAATTAGTATGTTGGGGCTTTTATTTTCTTATAGAGTTACGTTTTTAATATTTCAATTTATACATCAATTTAATATCTGCTTAATATCTCAAATTAATTTATCCCAGTTTAAGAACATTGTCCTATTGCCGGCACGAACAAATGTTGCAGAATGCCGCTCGTGTGCATCGAGCCTAAATCGGTGATCACGATTTCGTATGATTGTCGTTTGGCGTCTTTCCCTGTTTGTTTGTATGGGTGTGTAAAGTTAAATTGGCAGTTTACACCAGAGACGCTTTATGTGTAACAATTGTACATGCAAAATTGTTGATACTAAATTATCAAATATATATTGTTACTTTTGAAAAGTTAGTTTTCGAGAACAGGTCTTTAAGGGAGATTGTGGCAATTGCATTCTATACCAAGAATCCTAAGCGTAGGCAAAAGTGAGCATCCGCTGGTTTCCTTTCTCAAGTACCTTTTGATGTATGAAGACTCTACACATAAAAGTTTACATTTTTTGCTTTCGCTAGCATAGAACAGAAATCTGATAAATTTTCCTTTATTGTTTGTTGCACACATATTTTATAGACATTACGTACAGGAAACAAAAAAAAAACATTTATATTTCACATTAAATTCCCCATTATTTCTGTATATGCATGCGAATCATCCAAAATTTCCCATGTTAATAGATTTGACACAATCTCAAGCACGTGAACAATACAAATGCAAGATTCATAAGCAATTTAATAAAAATTCAACAACTGATCGAATTACATAAAGATTTTATGTGGTCCGAAATTAAATTTCTAAGTCCTTTCTTCACACATACGAAGAATAAGGGCTATTTTCAAAAAAACTCATTTTGTATTATTCAAATGTATTGATCAATTATTGCTAATTAGTTTATCAACGTAACTTCAAAGTTCCAAATTTTTAATACATACCCTGTGTTATTGGTCAAACCAGTACCACCGTAGACACTCTGGCTATTTGGATACGCACCCTGTTGCGATTGGAATGCTGACGATGTTTGATTACTTTGGTACTGGCTCGATAGGTATCCGGCATTTGTACTTGAACTGTTAGGTGTAAAACCAAAACGTTGTTATAAAGGATATTTAGTATTCGTTAATTGACTTTTGAAACAAGAAAATTTATTGAAAATTTTATTGCATCAAAAGGAGGGGTTGTTAGTGTAAAAAACCAAATGCTAGTGCTATTGCAAATCATTCCAAGCAAAGTATCTTTAAGAGTACACACCTTGAATTATTCACAGTACTACCACTTCCTCCAACAGGAATGTTTTGGGATGAACCACTGCTATTGACTGCACTACCAGTAACAGCACTCGATGAATTGTTTGCAGCTGAGCTACTTTGCTGTTGATAAGAGTTTACAGAAGTCTGATTATACGAATTATAGTTATTTGTGGATGGTTGGTAGGTACTTCCAGTTGAAACCTAAATTACAACGGTTTGATATTGCTATAACAGCAGAACTAATTAGGTTTACTGAAATTACTTGCGCATTTGTATAATTAGTGCTACTATATCCTTGAGCAGCTCCAGTAGATTGATACGTTGCGGGCTTATTAGTTGCTGCACTAGTATTGTAAGAGCTCTGATACACTGTTGAATTCGACGTGTTAACCTGATTGTAAGGATCGCTTTTCGTAAGCTGATCCAATGTATTATTCCCTGAAGTGTTAATGGTACCACCTACATTTGGGTTTTGTTGCACGTTAGCGGAAGCTCGCTGCGAATAATTCGAAGTCAAACTTTCAGTTTGTGAAGACAGCGCATCAGAACTTGGAATCTTTAAATAAAATATTTTCAATAAATATTAACTTCTAGTTGCTTTAATTTAATAATTGAACCCACAATTTGAGAAGTTTGCAGTCCCGCTGCTAAAGTTGATTGTTGGACATTGGCCTTTGCTTGATAATCATTTGATACTTCCTGTGATTGGACGTTTTGTTGACTATCAATACTAGTTGCATTGAATTTTTCAGTCAACGCATCAAACGAATCTTCAGTACCAAAATCTAAGCCTCCAAATTGCACATCTAAGTAACCTATATTGTTGAGAGTGTCACCAGGCATTTCCACAGCCGAAGATGGAATCTATAATTAAACAGCAATTGTAATTAGTAGAGGCCTTATTGCAGCAGAAATTATCATCCACTTGGTAAGTATACACCCAAAATCTCTAAATTTCTTCTCTAAAAGTATTACAAATAACCAAGTAATAACAATGTGAAAGCCAGATATATTTATATCAGGGAGTCGAAATGGGACCCAATCGAAATTATATAATCGATTTATTTAGTCAACTAAAACCGAAATAGGATCTTTTGACCGCAATGGCGCAAACACTAACTTTGTAATTTGTAAAGCATAATTTTTGATTACGGCAACCGAAGCCGAATTACATTTTTTAATTCATTTTATTAATTCAGTTTCGACTACAACCCAATAGTGTTACGGTTACGGTTTAAAATTATATACATATATAAATACGTATATAGGTATTTTCGGGCTTGGGAACAAAAGAACATTTCGATATTCCTTCTTCAGCTCATCATATTTTCTCCTACGCGGTAGTTCAGTAAAATGTGGTAGTTGCAGGGCAAGGGGTGTTGGAAAACGCAATTGGAAGGCAAGAAGGCAAATATCTCGGAAACTAAACGAGGCAGCCGTGTGTGTTCTATGCGACAATCCTTACTACCTAGCTTATCAGATTCCGTGGTATCAGCCTTCCAATTACTTTACGAACACCCTCTCGTTCTGCAACTGCTACATTTTACTGCACTACCGCGTAAGCAATGCATTTGCATTTCATTTGAGGCCAAACACATACCAATACCTGGTCCGGTTCCCGAAATATCAGCCGTTTCACATTTCAACTGATTTTTTGAACACTCCCTCGCCCTTCAATTTCTACATTTTATTGCATTATTGTGTAGAAATCATCTCTCTTCATTTGAGACCATACACGTACTGATATTTTATCTAGTTCTTAAGATATCAGTCCTCTTGCCCTTGAATTGCACTTTTAATCACTCCCTCGCCCTGCAAAGTTCATTCTATGAACAAAGATAACCTATCTAGATGAATAGTTAAGACTAGCAATTAGCAAAGGAAAATATTTCATTCAGTTGCTGAAGAGACATACCAATACCAATGTATATCGGTTTTCAAATTTCGGTCTTATGCTTACGGTTGTATTTTATTAAGGTTTCTTTATGTCGCGATTCATTTGATTTCGGTCGTTTTATTCCGTCATACTTTTAATTCCGGTCTCTATTTCGGTACCAAAATAAAAGCCGCTGAAAATATCCGAAAATGATAGGTTTCAGCCCCGTTTCGACTCCCTTATTTTTATATAACATATATTTATATTTTTATTTACTACTATTAAAAATATATATTATATACATATTTGTAAAATTAATAAAAAATGTTTACCTTTGATGGTGGTGGGACCTTTGCTCGAGCTCTTCTCACGGCAGGCTGAGATGAAACTCCTTGATCTCCAAATACATTGCCCGAAACATATGATGTTGGATATTGCACTGAGGAATTCTATTAAAATATACAATTTTATTCCTGATTTTATGCGAAAATCATTAATGTCGACCTGGTATGAATTGACGTTTGTTTGCGGATTAGAAGCCTGAGATGGTAATGAATTGAAGTACTGTGATTGTTCTGCAGATAACGCAGAGGTAGATTTCATTTGCTGCGTATCTAATCCTAACCTCAAATGCTGACCGGTATTCGCCGAGTGAATATCAGGAAACTGGACAGGATTTACTCCTCCCGGCACAGACGGTGCAGTTGTCGTATTGGAAACAGTTGTATTATACTGCTGAACAAGATCTTCTGCTGTCATATGAGATGGAGCATTCACAATATGTTGCTCAAGCCCAGGGGGTGCGGAAAGTTCAGTTGTACCTGCGGAAGCTTCTATATCAAGTTATAAACCATAAAACTGCTCTGAAGTTCTTACCAGGAAGATTTTGATTTTGTAGGTTACTTGGTGTAAATACTTTGGTGTCCTTAAGAGAACCAGTGTACTCTTCATTGTCCCAGTCACCCCAAGTATCTTTAAAAAAAAAGAAGTTAGAGGTATTGAAATTTTAACTAATACGTTTTTTTAAAATATATTCGCACCATCCGACTTTCCAGTATCTACAGTCTGAGCTAATGTATTGTCCCATGTATCCACCTCTTGTGGTTCTTGCTGACGAGAATAGTTTCGACCCTGATCTCGTGAACCCATCGATCGTGGTCCAGTTCTTCCCCCACGGCCTCCACGGCCACCATAACCTCCCCGATTACTACCTCGTCCCCTCCCACGCCAACCATCACCTTTAGAGTCTGCTGCATTGCGCTCATTTTCACGAGCTTCTCTCCCACGCCCTAAAAACAAATGCCTGTAAATTAATCTCTTCTTTGTCTATATTAACCACATTTACATCCTCTACTATCTGAGCCACCCCGACCGCCACGATTATTTGACCTATTACGCGATCTATCCCCTTTCTCATTATTTGCATTAGCATCAGTCCATTCTCCATCGGTATTGCTCTCGCTTGTGGCATTTGCAGTACGGTTCTTCTTCTTCTTTGAAGATGTTTCAAATGCACCCTGGAATTTTTTCTCATATTGACTCCATCCATTTAGAAATTAGTGATTTCACTTACCACTGGAAGCGTTTCTAAAAGAAATACCACAGCCTTTTCCAAATTATTATCGCATTCATACAATGCACAACAAACTTCTTCCTCTGATCGCTGTGTCATTTCGATCAGAGTGGCCACCTTCTCGCGCATTTTTGGATCTTCTGACCCACTGCTAATATCCGTTATTTGAGCAATACGAATTTGTTCTGCAGTTGGCTGTAATCAAATCTTTGTTATTAAAGAGCGATTTCCAAAAAAAGATATGCATACTTTAGGCTGTGGCTTTTCCTTTTCTGGTTTTATTTCTGTTTTCTTGTTGGCGACATCACCACCTCCACCAGAATTAGATTTCTTCTGATTGCGACCCCCGCCGCCTGTCCGATTTTGTGTGCTCATGGCTATATACACTGTATTTACAATTTAGCTGCAAGAAAGACTTTTGTCGAATTATTTAATCAAAAATTGAATTTACTAATTATTTCGAAAAGTCAAACAAATATAACAACAATTTTCATAACGTATAAAAACAAATTTATAAAATACTTATAAAAAGAATAATTTTATTAATTCTAAATAAGTTCAATTACACAAACGCACTGCTCTTCGAGATTAATTATTTATGCAATATTCAGAATATATACAGTGTGTCCTGGTTTCAATTGTATTGGGGGAGAGGGTGGAGGCGAGATGGCATCTTAAAGAAATTGCGTCGGGGTTGGTACCTATTATAACGTCAGACGTACGGAAACCTAACTGGCCTTGTTTCACAGGTAGGCTTGTATTGTCTTTAAAACTCGGAAAATTTTCTTTTTTTCAGTAAGTTTTAGGAAAAATTATCTATACAAAGTTGGTACCTCCTTGTTATCCTTTTCGATATATGTATCTGGAAAAAAGGCTTAAAAAGGTAACTAATTTGTTAAATTAAAAAAAGACAAACGTTGTATTTCGAAATTGTTTTATTGTTTTCGTATTAATAGGTAGAAAATGCACAATTTTTAATTCACGACAGTGCTCAAATTGACCTTCTGACTGAATATAAGTAAGAATATATAAAAGGACGAACCTGTGGGTTGTTTATCATTTTTATCGAGGTTTTCGGAATTAAGGTGTAAGTAAAGATGAAAATTTACTAAAACTGGATGGTGAGCGTTTTTGTTAAAAACCTTTTCTTTTGGTTTAGAATTGGATTTCGACCTGCTTAGATTTTAACCTATTCAGATTTTCAGTGGATTTTGACTATTTAGATTTTTCTTCACATTTGAGTTTATAATTTCGTGGCAGTTACTTTTTCACCAAACGAAAGTCTTTGCGAAGTTTATATATGAAACTTTTGGGGTTTATCACTTTTTGTCAAGTCTGAGCTCTACAACTCTGACCCTGAAGTCCGTCCGTCTGTGTACACGATAACTCGAGAACAAATTGAGCTAAAAAGCTGAAATTTGGTACATATTACTTTCAGAAAATTTGCTGATCTAAGTTCGAAAATGTAGCGGATCGCCCCCACTGCTTCAATAGGCCGCCATATTGAATTTTTGCATTATTGGGCATAATTCAAATAGGGATCAACGTATAGCTCTCAAATTTAGTAAGAAGCAGTTTTGTGAAACGCTTAACCAATAAAATGAAAATCGCTCATATTCCCCACACCTTGGTCGGAAAAATGAAAATAGGCCACTTCCCCCCCTCTTTGATCGGGCAGCCATATTGAATTTTCTGATTATTGGACAAAACAGAAGAACGTAAGTATTAAAAAGAATAATGGTTTTATTTGAGGGTGAAAATGAGATAAAATATCTGGGAGTCGTTATTAACAAAAATTTATACTTGTTAGCTGTTTCTGTCGCGTATACGCTTCTTAATTATTTGATAATATTTTGTATAATGTCACAGATTTCATTGTATCGATGTCTTCACATGTATAACCAGCTCAAAAATTCATAATAGTGCAAATGTGTGTGAATGAATGTTGCATTGCAATTATTAAAAAAAAACACTAACTGCTAGCTGCTGGCCATAATATAGAATCTAATCTAATTAGCTAGATAATAAAAATATTATTATAAATGTACCGAATAAAAAGCAGTCGTTTCCGTTTCATGACGAGCTATTTTCTTGCCCTTTTCAACATTCGCATTTAATTCCTTACTATTTGCGATATCGTCGATCACCGATCTTAGCGGTTATCAGTATCCAAGACTATCGACTCAAGCACTACCTCGTATTTAGGGCAGATTCCATTTCCAATCCAAGTCTTCGTCTCGTTATTACCATTATTGACGTCAGATCGAGACGAGCATTAAGAGATTACATACCAAGACGCTTGCTTTGCTTGATTTATGACATTTCGTCAATCGACATGGTATACAGATTACAAGGTATGGTAAAGTGAAAAATGACATTTGGCCGATGACGCCACCTCGTCAAAGTTGTATTGAAATTTTAAGTAATTTACGATTTAAATGAGTATTCCAGCATACTCCAGCATATTTCATTCAAGACTGATTTTAGCATTTTTCAGCAATATAACCAAAACTTTCCTAAAATGCTTAGAAAGCTTTGGCGCAGTAACGTCAAGTAAACAAAAATGGCAGAACGTGTACTTGGGCTTACCAGACCTTGTGTTCTCTATACCGTGGTCAATCGTGTCATGGTTAACACTAGTGTGCCTATAAGGAGTTAATTGATGGGCATCATACATTATTTCTATTACAGTTTGATTTTAATTGTATAAGCTATTAGCTTATTACCCATAAAAAATAATACGAAAAATTGTGCTCTCTTTAGGGCCTATTCCGTTCCAAGTCTTCAGCTTCGTCTTCGTCTGGTTATAACAAGTAGTGACGTCAGCAAGCAAGTTAACTTGTTTCAATTTGTTTGCTTAGCTTGATTTCTGACATTTCGTTTATGGTTTCGTGATAAAGACTCATGTGAATATTTGAGAGAAATTCATGAACATTATATACTTTTCTCCTTAATTTTAATTATATAGGTTATTAATTTCTAAATAACAAATTAAATTAAATTTTTTTGTTTTCTTACCAAAAGCTATTCATAATTTTTATGAAGTCCTTAATAAAAATTATTCACAATTTGCATTAATTCAAAGGTTGACTCGACGAAGTGTTATACACCCAGCCAGGTCCACTCGTCTCGGTCTGAAGTCACTCATTATTATAACGAAACGGAGACGAAGACTTAGATAGGAATCGAACCTTAGGGCCCATTCCAATCCAAGTCTTCGTCCTCATATTGTTAGAACAGTTAGTGACGTCAGTTGTCTACGCCATGTAGCTTGACTAGATTGTCAACGACAGAATTGACTTAATGAAAACTATGAATACCTTTTAGTAAGAAAAGACGAAACATTTAATTTTTTATTTAGAACAAATTAACAACCCAAACAATTAAAATTAAGCGGAAAAATGTATAGTCTTCGTCAAATTCTCTCTAATATTCACATTAGTGTTAACCATGAAACCGAAAATGTCAAAATCAGGCTAAGCAAAAGAAATTGGAGCAACTTGTTTGTTGAGATCACTAATTGTTACTATAACACGAAGATTTCGGCCATCTAGTTGTAGTAACATGTTTCATTATTACGACACATTAAAATTGTAGATTGGCAAAACCGTTTTATCTCTACGAAAAAGTTATGCCGCGCATAAGCAAGCATTAAAAACAAGAAAATTTAAATACGTAAAAGTTTTGCGCTCTGAAAATTATAAAAATATGTACATAATTTTTTATCTAGTCTTTAGTTAAAATCATTAATCATAGACCGATGTCAGGATAAGTTAAAAACTTGTTCTACAGAAAATTGAAATGAGCATTCGACATTAATTGAATTAGATTTTTGAACCTACAAATCAGTATTTTGCACCGAATACAAAGTTATATCATTGCTATCAGAAAACTTGAGGTTAAGAAATTTCGTTGACCTTAATTCCGCAAATTTTATAATAATAGGGGTCGTGCTGAAGTAGCGGTTAAAGCACAACAACTCTTATTGACATAATGACTTATAATTCGCAGAGCAAAATAGGCCAAAAACGTTTCCCGTCTATTGCAGTCGTTCAAATAATTTCTCACAGGTAAATCGAGTAATTTCTGAATCGTTTCCCAGAAATTTCTTGTGCTAATTCCCAAATGAAAAAAATGGTCTCGACTAGTTAAAAAACGCTAGCAATAACCACATAAATTGAATAAGGTGAATCTCGTACTTATCTCCTTTGAATCTTTTCTCCTCGTTAAAGCAATAATATTATTCAGAATAAGCAGCTATTCGCTGATATCACAAATTCTTAACAATTTATACCAATCGCTTGACGTATTTTCCTTGTTAACTCCGACCACCAAGGGAAATATTTGAAGTTCGGTTGGTATCACTGCTTATCGGCATTTCTCCACATTTCCCACAATAAGCATCGGATCAAGCAACTTTAGCCAGCTGAATATTTTAAATTCTCTCAAGTTAATGCAAATGACAATATCATGGTCTTATCAAAATTTCTTAGCGAGGCATTACTGCATTTTTAGATCAAAAACAACACCGGAACAATTAACAAAGGGACAAATGCCATGTGCCAGGTACACAGACGCCATTTCTTTATTCGGCAATCCTTTTGTAGCAGAATGGCAACTTTCACAGCGCCGACAGTGAAGAAAACTTATTTCTCCTCAAAGAGCAGCACAATCAATCATCAAACTATCATTCAATCACTTCGATAACAATAACCTACAACTATAATTTACCGCAATTGTCTTTAATGTGCACAAATTGCTAAAAAAACTACAAAATAATTTTAGCGAGCTACTACAACCGTACCTGCAAATGCGCTGAGAACGCACTCATATGGTCACGTGACTCATTTTAGAGCACGTTCATTTTTCGGACCTATTTGATAGGTAATTTACCTAGGCATAGTTCACAGCAAAGATTAAATAATAATAAGAATTGTCTCTGCCATAAGTAGATTTGTATTCCTCAGCCTTTCTGAAGAATGCATTTGAAATTAATCTCCTCCTTTTTATTTACTGCTCTTATGTAAGTTGGACTTTACTAAAACTATGCCATAAGAAGCCAACTGTATTCATACTTGTTATTTTGGAGCCAGCTATTAATGAGTCTTTTCTTATCATTATTTCTTCATTGGTTCACAGGACAAACTAAATCAATTATAAAGTGGGAAATACAATTAATACCTATACATGTGGGATTAAATCTATGACAGTAACTCATATGCTTTGATATAAACGTATTCTATTTTAATACGGCGAATTTGAAAACTACTTTCTGAACACGGTATAGAGAATAAAAGGTATCCCCGAGGGGCAAAATGACACTTGGCAGTGACGTCGGCTCGGCAAATGTCATATGGAGATTTCGATAAATTGAAGGTCAGAATGTATGAATGTAGGAAGTAGTGTTTGGGCCGAGCATACCTTGTATGCTTAGCCAGAGCACTACGTCCGCCATTTTTTGCCGCAGTGACGTCATTGCGCCATAAAGTTTTGGTTATATTACTGAAAAATTCTAAAATTTGGAATGAAAATATGCTAGAGTATGCGTAACGGAACATTATTTTAAAGAAATAAATGAAAACTAGGTTTAACTATTTATTTAATTAATAAATTACTTCAAATTTCCAGACAATTTTGCCGAAGTGACGTCATGGCCAAATGTCATTTTTCCCTTCGAGCTTATATTGTATTCTGTATACCATGGGGTTAACCCACGGGTCACGGTATATATACTATACTCGATGGTGAGAGGTGTCAGCCTTCGAGGCGAGAACAGAGAAGGAGCAGAACAACAGAAGAAATCTCATGCAACTTAGGTGAAGCCAAAAATTTTCTGATGTGTGCGTGTTTGGCAGCTTGGGCTAGAAAATTTTCATATGTTGAATTTCATTTGCACTTTCAGGGTTCACTTTATTGCTGTTTCCTTGACACTTTCTAGCAGTTCCTCTAAAAAGCTGTTTTATTTGACAATTTTGGGTTAACCTGAGTTAACTCGAGTTAACCCATTATAGCAGTTTTCGAACCCCGAGTTCAGCCAAGGGTTCGGTAGAGTTCACTACTACATACCTATAAAACTTACAATGTGAACACAAAATACCTTCCACTACAACTACAAAACTCTAAATTCATGTTTCATTTGCTGCATTTTCAGGGTTGAACCCTGGCTTACACTGAAAGTGCAAATGAAATTCAACAATACAAAATTTTCTGGTTTGACGTGGGTTTGACCCAAACTGTCAATTTTTACACTGTAAAGTGAACCGGAATTTCTACGTGTTGGAGAGCAAATTGGCTTCACTTTTGCCTAGTTGTTTCCGCTCCTTTTCTGTTGTATGCTCGAAGGTGTCAGCAGTGTTCGTCTGTTTTCGCCTGTCAAAACTTTTACAGAAAATTGGAATAGTGATGCCTTTGTACCTTTCGCCTGCAAGTGGAATTGGGAAATTCTACAAAAAATCAGCTAAGATAATAAGACTAGTTCGCTATGGATGTACTAACAGACCATTTTATCACGTTGTTGTTATGGAGGTTAGTTTCGTGCTCCGTCTGTGTGCTTTATTATTTGTTATTTATCTTTTTAGAGGCGAAAAAATCAACATCAGCCGGTAATTGAACAAGTTGGGTCGTATGATCCTATACCAAATCAGTACAATGAAAGATTGATTTCGTTTAATTTTGAGCGGGTTAAGCATTGGTTAGGAAAGGGGGCACATTTGTCAACACCTGCAGCTGAACTTCTGGGTATATCAGGCTTCTTACCAATTCATCCGCGAACATATATGACTGCGTGGAGGAACAGACAGAGAAAAGAAAGTCCTGAAAATGTTGAACAGAAAGGACCCGAGGAAGTTTAGTATTTAAGTAGAAAATAAAGCATTATTTAGCCCTTTACTTTTTATCATTTCCCTTGTTATTACTACTTGAGATCCCGAGGCAAAACTACTTCATTTAAGAGGTTGTGTTGTGGGGGCGAGTCGTCCCCTATTTAAGGGAAAATTTCGAGGCCATAATGGCCATGGAGGTGTATCGTGTTCCTACGAATCAGGGCGGTAAAAAACTCAAATTTTGACTTAATCGTCGCTCGGCTCAAAGAGC
>QYTT01088333.1:0-16967 GCA_006980735.1 Dasypogon diadema | reverse complement strand
CAATTCTTAAATTTCTGCAGAATATCAAACGCAGTTTTTGAATTCTTACTTAAGTTGGTTTCACCTAAAATAACGAAGCAAAACACAAATGATAGAGACAGTATCCCTGCAAAAGAAAGATTGGCTATAACTCTACGGTTTTTAGCCTATACCTCACTATTTCTTCTCAACACATTCGTTTGAGCTACCCATCGACGATGGAACTTCAGCAAACGCTTACACATTTCCACGTAATCGTCCAGATATAAAGAAATTCATTGGGTGTCCATCAGCAAAGGATGGAACGAATATGCAAGCATTTGCTAGTAACTCCGAACCCCACGCAATCTATACCAAATTAGCCACAATGGGAATAAGCTAATTTATCAGGTTCCTGAGGTATCTGCTTTCTAACCTTTCAATTGCCTCCTCGCCCTGTAACTATTACATTTTATTATGATAATCGCGTAAAGAATTCCCCGTTTCATTTGAGACCAAACAGATACTGATATCCCACCTTATTTGAGTTTGTACTCTCAAAGATTCTTCCCATAAGCAGAAAGAACTAAACATTTGAGAACAATTGGTATTGAGAATAAAAAAAAAAAAAAAGCAAAACGGGCATAATTGTCTGATCGAAGTACAGAGCAAATTTTAAAAGTGTGTTTTGCCTTCGGAATGGCCCGAATTAAAATGAAACATTTCAAAAGTGAACTTAACAATCACAATTTCTATATACATCACATTCTTTTAAAAATATTTCATGTAAGTTGATTATAACTCTTATTCAGATTAAATTAATCTGAAATGTAATCAATTACTGTTCTTATAATTGTTCCAGCGATTAAGCTATTTTCAAGCTCCAGCACATAGACGCACCGGGAAAATCAAGTCCTACTGTGCTATACATACGAAGCTCTAATCCAAATTTAAACTTCATGGAGAACTAATTGGAATGTTCTAAAAATGCACATATTTAATTAACTACACTTTAATGCAACTTTAAATCACAAACATACACAGAATCATTGTATTTCCACAAAATGCGATCAATTTCTCCAAATAAAACTAAGGACTCTTACAAATCGCGCTAATTATAGAACAGAAACAAGTTTTTTTCCTGTTGAGAAACACAAAAATTTGCGATTGACTTGGAAGACGTTTGCTTCTGTACAAACAACTTTTTTGTCGTTCTAGAACCCCGGCTAAAAGCTGTATGATGACCTTGAACACCTGCTTGATCATCTTACGTGATAATACCGATACCTGAGACGATATGGATCATGAAGCCGCTAAAGTACTTTGGAGCGGCTTGGTATACTTTTCCAAAAGCTTCAAGCAAGACTTGCACTACATTGCACGTGACCTGACACATCACTAATATCAGGCCTATTTACTCATTCAATTCTAATAAAATTTGGGCGGAATATGGCTAGAAACTTGTAAACATATCACAAAAACTTACCTAAAAATATATATATCCTCGATATACCAGTTTTGCTCTCAATCCATTTAAACATTGGGTACCAAGGCTTGGATTCATCACTCAAGGATACATTGATGTCCTGCTTTAACTTTTCAATTTGGGCAGACATATTTTATACTGCTGTATAAGGATTTTTAGGAAATGAACACCCAATCGAATCGACACGCACAACAATCAACAACGACTAGAATAATTTTGAAATAGAAGACAGCAATTGCACCAGTTGAAGTTTGCTTTGCTTCATAGCCTTCACAGCTGTCAAAGTTCTTTGCGTACAAAAATGTTGCCTGATGTGTCTTTTAACATGTACTAAAATTATTTCTGGTGTGAATTGAATTTAATGCCAAAGTGATTTCTATGATCATTAACCTGTTAATATGTTAAAATAAAAGTGATTTTTAAAATAGATTTAGTAAAATTATTTTTTAATTACGAAGCTACAATTTTTATGCGGAAATATATTTCGAATATCTTATTCATATTCATCTGTGGACTGTGCTGGGCAAAGCTGTACAAAGCTGTGCAGAAGCAGAAAATACAGAACCAATCGCAATTAAAAAACCCTATCCAAAGAAGAGCTAAATCTCGCCTAAATTAATGGGAATTAACGAAAAGCTTGTAGATATGTTGATTACAAATAATTATTAAACCGAAAGGTTGGCCAATAAAGTACTAAAGGACTATTCCAATCCAAGTCTTCAGCTTCGTCTTCGTCGTCTCGTTATAACAATTAGTGACGTTGTTGCCTAAGGGGGATGTAAAGGCTGTCAAAAGGCAGCCTGAAAGATGGTAATGTGTCCTGGGCTAGCCGTTTAGGCCAGAGCGAGAACTCAAGCGAGCCTCATGCTCTAGGCTGAGCTAGGCCGGAGACGCGACGGAGGAAGCATGGGGCGGAGTGGAATGCTTGAATGGCTAGGCTGGCGGAGAGTGTTGGGTGGGGTCATCCCAAACCGCCGCCTCCTCCGTAACCCCAGCAAACAGAAAAAAAATCATGCCACATTTGAAAACACGAGGGAAAGGGATTGGGAAAGGGAAGGAGGAAAAGGGGATAGCCTGAAAATGTAAGGAAAAAAAACGAAGAAAATATAAAAAGGAAGAAGTGGGAAAAGGGGGACCCGGTAGCTTGGCTCACGATCTCCTACCTGCAGACGTTGGGGGAAGCCAGGTGGTGTCGACTTCCCCTTGGCCAGTGCTTCATTCACCCACACATCCTTGGTGGCTCGTGTATAGCAGGATGCTCCAATATACCTGGAAGAAAAGAGAAGAGAGTATGCGGAGGCCCTTCGCCCATTATGAGGGCCCTAAACAACGACGTGGCCACCCAATACTGAAAGAGAGAGAGAGGGGGCGAGGGGCAAGAGGATAACTAAAGCTTATGCCCCTTCCATTACAACGTTTATTAACTATTAACTCTTATACAAACTTAATCACTATTCGCAATATAGGAAGCCAAGTTCCTTTTCTACAATGACGTACAATGACCAAAGATTGACATGATCTGAATCTTAGACTTGTACAAAACCGTGGTACCTTCATTTGGGAGGCGTAGGGGTTTGGGGTCAATGCCTCTTTATAAATTCACAGCTGCTGTGCACGATACTGTATACGATAGCCCCATCCAGACGACCCAAGAGATGCGCATCCCCAATGTCGTGCACGTTGGTGGGGGCCGTGTGAACTAATAGTCAACCACTTAGCAAAAACAGGAACGGAAAAATACACTAAATCACAGACCCCTCTTTCCATTAGCCTATACAAGTAATTCTATTACGAAAAAAAAAGTTTAGCTAAGTAAATGTTTCACAAAAACGTTTCGTGACAAAAAAACGTTTAAACGTTTTGTAAAAAAAACGTTTTTCGAGGCGCGTTTTTAAAAAAAACGTTTAAACGTTTAGACGATTAAGCGTTTAATAAGGAGCTCTAGTGTAGATAACACACAGTTCGTCAAAATTGGTGATCGTTTAGCGATTCCTGCCTGAATCATGGGGGTCAAACGCAAAATGGCTTTAGAAAAGATCAATTTTTATAATAAATTTGACTTAGACTGTTATAAACTTACGTTTTCAGTATGCTTTTCTTTATTTACTTTTAAGGTTTATGGTTTTGGAAACACACCATGTCGATAATAGGGCCATTAGTGAACTGGTAACCTTGTGTCTCGAGATTAATCACGCTTTTCTTTGAAAAAATTTAGATTGAGTTTTTGTTCAGTTCTTTTTGCATATGGCCCATTGTGTGGTACGTTATACTCTTTTTCCATAGTAGGTCCTTTTGTCGCACTCTACGCCTTTCTGCATAATATAACTAGAGAAGATTAAACTTGTACCAAAAAATTAATTAAAACACAGAAAATTTCTTACATTGTTTATTTACAAATTTGACTATATATGTACAAATTTAATTCATCTACAAAATTTTATCTAAAACATCTGAAAACATACAAACAATATATGAAATAAGTACACGTAGAAACAATAAATTACGTTACGTTGAACATAGAATGAATTTTTTTCTAAACATGAAATCATCATGGATATAATTTTCCTGTTTTCTTTGTTGAATGAATTTGTACAAAAACGTCGATTATGAGAAATTTGTATCCACGATAATACATAAATTTACAATTAACATAAATAACTGTCATTTTTTTATCAATATTATATTGATCGTTACGCTATAACGGTAAAAATAACACTTCAATAATTACTTTTATATGCTTAAGGTCACATGGTATCACTCAAAAACTTGCACATTTTTGTAATTTCATTTCAAAAATTTCATTCTAACTATCATCGAGGTCTTCTTAATATTTGTATCTATTCCATATTATTTATTTTTGGTAAACACTGTATGTACATTTTAATGTATAAAATCTATTGTGATTATTAACTGGCGTTCGGAATGTTGTAAAGTTGTTGTTGTAGAGAATGAACTGGGATCATAGAAATTTCTTGTAATTAAATGTAAAATGTAAATCTTCAAAAGAAACCAACGTACAAATTCTCCATTCTTCATTGGTAGGCTAGTAAATTTAATATTGAGGTGAAAATTTTTTGTTTGCATTTGAATTGCCGTTTTTTAGGTGTTCTTTTTTTCTTTTTTATACATCAATAGATGTTACTTTTTCTATATATAAAAATTTAATAAATATTATATGTGACAATAAATTTTATTTATATAAAGATGAATCCCAAATAGGTCCATAGAATATTTTTCACAAATTAAAGCGCGTTTCAAATTGCAACATACTCAATTCAATCATGAAATAGCAACACGAAAGTTTTTTTTTTCTATTTGAAAAGAAAAAACGGTGTTCTTTTGTGCTGACCCAGAAGATTGAACAATGTAATGTACGAAACACATTGAAATTTGCGAGCAGCGAAACGAGCAGCCAATTGGAACCGATGCTCGATGGAACACATTACAAGATGCGAGCAGCCAAGATTGTCACATATACGGACTAACTTTTCTTCTATTTCTCTGTTTTTTTGTTTTTTTTTAAAGAAACAACACAAATCCTTTGTGACTGTCAAAACAATAATCCCAAAGTTGGTTACATTTTTTACGTTCTCCCTACCCAAGTTAGCGGCTCTAGCAGCGACCAACCAAATTTTTCGCTGCTCGGTTGGCTGCTCGTAATGTGAGTCACTTTATGGAAACGTGGACTCTCTAAATTTCGCTGCTCGCAAATTTCAATGTGTTTCATGCATAAAAGTGAATATTTCTAAAGGCAATCAGGTCTGAAAATTGAAAGTTATTAATCACATTGCCAGAATTTTCATTAATTACGGATGTCGCCACTGAACTGCCGAATTTTTCGATTCTAATTTTGACACATTTACAAGGTAAAATCATAAAAATGTGATACGCATTTTTCAATCTACATACTTGAATACTTGAACGCCTTCATAAATATTTTTCAATGCGAAATCTCCGTCAGTACAAAAGAAGCTAAAGTTTTGAATTAAATTCAACAATATGGAATAAGAAAGTTCTATGGAAGACTATATACAATATATTATTTTGTAATCCTATAAAATCTTTTATATTACAAAATGTGGGACAAATGTGAGATAGAGGACCGTGCTAATCCGAAGACATTCAAATCCATCTAACATCTGCTCGACTGAGATGTTTAGAAAAGTTGGTGGATAAAAATGGGCATTCTTGAGGGAAATCCGTTAGATACTTGGCAGCATATCGTGAAAATAGACGACACGTAATCGCCACAAGAATGGAAGCGGGTTTGGAATGGAAGATATGGACTCTTAACAGTCTTTTAAGATATCAAAGAGGCATTTGACAAAGCAAACTATCAGAGAAACTACCCGAACATTTGGGTGGGATACAGTGCTGTTGCCTGCATTTACTCAATACTCCCAGGGAGGAATCGCTTGAAGCTCGTGAAGCCCTAAGGTAATGCGTAAATTCTACCTACCCCACACCTATTTGGACAGTGATGTGAATTACTGCATTTGTATGAAAGAAGAAAAGAGTTAATAAATCGGGCACCGCTGAATATTTTTCGTTCCGGATTTGCAGATGAGTGGGCATTCGATTGTGAGGGCTTAAGCCTAGTTGACGCACGGTAGTGAGATCAGTGAATAAGGAAAAGGAAAAATTTACATGCCGATCACCAAAAACTTTTGAAATTTATATCTCCGACTTTAATAAATAAAGTTTTCATACGGCAGCACTCCAAAAGGTTGCCCGATTTGGTTCAATTTCTGTGTGTGACCCTCAATGAGGAGGTGGAGAGGGGGCAAGAGAGTCGATTGTCAATGGCGTGGAGGTGCCAGAGGGCTCGACAGGGATCTAATACAAGACGGAGGCACTTGATGGACGAAAGAGTTTAGCAAGCTTTTAGAAAATACAATTGAAAATTTCCCACGTAAACAGGAAGTTTTTTTTTCTCGGTGAAATAAAGAAATTTTTATATTCGATCACAGCAAGTCAATTTGATTATCATCAGTGTGGTCATTGACTTGCCTGCCACAGACACTCACAAAGAGTAGTCAACGAACTTTCTGTCATTTGAATAACCTCTCAGAGAAACTATTACAAATTTGAAAGGGATCTCTTAGCATGAGGTAATTAGAAAGAAGTGAAGGCATGCCTATTGCAGTGGAGAGATGAAATTTGCAAGGAATCCTATCCGTTCAAGAGAGAAAGACTGATGCCTCAATTGTGAATGCAGTAGTTTTAGCTATGGCTTCTTACGAGTTTTTTTTTACTGCTTGAAGAGGTTGTGTAACCCTTTCGATACGATGAGCGACTATAGACGCTCTCCACTAGGTGCGACTTACATACGACGAACGACTATAGTCGCTCGTTTTTCTGTTCATACTTCAACTTCAAACATTGCTTTCTCAGGATAACCTTTCTCAAGACATCCCAATAATAACAAGGGACGAAAACTTTTTCGAACCAGTCTCATCCGAATGCTCGCGCAATGCTTGCTGTCGTGCGCAATGTGTACACCTTTGGCGCGGGCCTTGATTGCGATGTCCTTTTTGCGGCGCGATCTGCCACTTTTTTATCTTTGTTTTGATTTTGGATTCTATTTGAAAGAATCTTTGTTCCTTTGGCTTCTATTTTATTTTATCTTGGACGATTGACGAGAAAAATATTATGATACAAAAAATATAATTTATAATAAAAATGGAAACAGAAAAAGAAAAAAAGGTAGAAAATTTGAGAGAAAAAATTAAGAAGGAAAGAAAATAGATAACTTAAGAAAAAAGAGAAAAGGGATAAAAGAGAAAAAAGAAAGAAGAAATAAAAAACTAAAAAACATGTAAAAGAGTTAATTGGGTATGAAATAAACAAGATCCCTTGGGAGAGAGTACGACGAGGAGGGGTGAAACAGATTTTTGCCTTTCTTTTCATTTCTCATTCTTATTTTCCATGGAGGAACTTTTTGTTCATTGAGGACCGCCGAGACCATGTGAAAATCTCTGGTGTATACTAGCAATGCTGAGCCATCAAATCGTGCGTGGATATCTAAAGTCCCCAGTTGGGGCAGTAAATAGTCCGACAAATTTTTTACATCTTTTTACTATCTTAAAGAACGCTTTAAGAAAAAGAATTCAATGTTCTTGTTCAAGACTAGTTCATGGCTAGAGTTTTGGCACCATTAGTCGTGTATTGTTGTTGGCAGATGTATTCGCCATGTAATTTAGAGTGCAAATATGTTAAAAAATCTCTTTATACATTTTTAAGGCAAATGGTAACTCGCGTGGGTGAATCAGTTCAGTTTGGGAGATTTTATTCGTAAACAACACTTCAATGAATTATTGGTAGATGGCAAAAGTTAAGTTAACAGTTGAGTGTGGGATCATTTTTCTGACTTTAGTGATCAATTAAAGACAGTTTTTATGTAAAGGCTCAATATCACCCATGACTAATTATGTAACGAAAGCACACTTTGTTTTTGGAAGGTATGTTTGTGCGAAATGCATTTTTTATTGCTTCTATTGCGTTTTCCTGTGTCTAAAGAAATCTGATTGATGCAAATTTTATAAACATATTTTCTGATTACATTGATCATCATTAAATTGGATTACAATTTAAATCCTTGTCAAATTAACAAACAAATATCTGGGGATACCTTTGTTCTCTGCTAAAAGGAGCTGTTTGTTAGCTGAAAATGCTAATAAATTAGTTTTCCTTTAACAAAATCAGAAATTATTAAAGGAATAAATTTTGTCTTTTTCCGACCGGGTTGATTTACAATTTATTGATATAGGAAATTGTAAGGAATATATTGGTTAAATCGTGCATATGTTCAACATATCTTCTTCTTTTTTTATATTTTGAACAAGTTCCACACTCAATCAGGTAGTGAAATTTGGATAGTAGATAAAATCTGGACTTTTCTACTCCCAAATAGTTTTGGGATTTGAATAATCGGATATTTAATTATTGGGAATAATCGGATTATCGAAGATTTCCCTTAAACATTCCAAAGGCTTTTCGAATCCCAACAACATCATTCTCAAAAAACGTGCATTTACTCACTTATGAACTTCAATGAGGTGAACAAATCAGTGGGTAATTGGTAGGAAGTTCTAATAGGCGACGAGTTTTGTATTATTGAACATAGCATTTATATATGCAATACGAAATTTCAAAGCTTCTGTAATGCGTTTGCTTTCTTATTATTCGTTTTAAATGCTTCTCGGAGAAAAATTATTTTAAAGCGGATTGTCATATTACATTCTTTTTTTAAATTTTAATAAAACAATATAAAAAACGGCAATTTTCAGTAAAATTAATAATATTGAAAGGCTTTGCCATAATTTCATTTAAATAGAATAGAGAGTTTTAAAATTCGGAGTTTCTATATAGTTTTTAAAAAATAATGTCATCTTTTATGTCCTCCATTCATATCTAAAATGTACTAGAAAAATTTAGTCATAAAATCTAAGGTAAATTTGATGACAATTTTCAAATAAATATGCATAAAAACTGTAGGGAACAAAATGGCGTGTTTTATATTGCAACTTGTTGGTTAATTAAATTAGTAATTCAATTTCGTAAAATCTAATTTATTTAACATAACACTTGCCAAATATGATTTATTACGTAAAATAGTAAAGCAATTTTCTATCACTTTTTGCGATAAATATTCAATCACATCATAATTATCGCAAACACAACTAATTTTAAAAATAATATTAACAAGATATTTTAAAAATATTAAAACTCTAATGAATATATAAGAGAAGGCCACGACATACTTGCACACATATATGCCTATTTGCACATTTTGTATATACACACGTCAGTTGTCCGATCTGTCGAGAATCAGGCAGTGTTTAATTTAACCCACAACGCTAATGTCCGTCGTAATATTTTTATTTATTTACAAGAAATGTGCAAGAGAGTAGTAGCCTAGTAAAATTATGTTAATGGTTAACTGAAATCTCTTTATTACTTTGTTATTCAGTGTGCGTTTTAAATAATCAAGAAACAAAGTAATAAAAAATATAAACTAACTTTTAGATAGGTACGTCTATAACTAGTGTATACTCAGTTTTGAACAACCTTTATATATTTTGAGCGTGTCGTGTATCATGCAAAACAAACTTTGTGGCAGTCTGCTTTTTGTTTCTTCTATTTCTCTTCATTCTTATCTATGTAAATTTGCTATGGCATTCATGTCTATGAGGATTAACTGGTTGTTTTATAACTAGGTCTATAATACTACTGAATTCGTAAAAGTTTTGAATATGTACGAAAGGTGCAAGTGTTTATTTTCGCGTAAATAAAACATATATCAAGTAATTTCAAATAATTTCAAATCCTTGTCATAAAATTTCTGAAAAAGTAAGTTAAAGATAAATACCGTTATTATTTTTCTGCATTTAGAAGATTTTTTCCAAATTTCATGTGTCTGAATTCCAGAATTGGCCCTGATGAATGCAAAATAAAATTGTGAAGCGTGTACGATATAAAGGAATGTATGCATAATTTGTGGATTTGCTAGAATGAAAGTGAATTTTCAGAATTCTCATAAACATGAATGCAATTACTTTTTAGATGCGCAAATATGATTGTAATGATCCTTTAAATTATAAAAAATATACCTACTAACATGACATTCAAATAAATAACAATTAAGCTAAGTATTACTCGAAAAATATAAACTTTAAAGAATTTTTGTTAAGTAAGTAACACAAATTTAGTTACGTAAAATATTTTAATACTCACTGACACTTTTATTTTTCCTAACTACATCTAAATATGAGTATGCTCCTGTTTTACAGTGTATATGGAACTGAAAAGTGTTCACCTGTAATTTTGTCTTTTATGATCATCTTTGTTTTAATTATACTTAAGAAACCGTGCATATTTTAAAATCAGTTCGTAATAAAAGTGTTTTCAACTTTCTAGTTAGTATAAAAGAAAATTCTAACATATAATTTAGAATAGCGGTCATATACATTCGCCGGGATTTTGTGCGCAATACTTCGGGAAAATGGGTTCAGCTTTTATTCCTAACTCTACTAAACGGTTTCGAAATACTGACATACGATTAAATACATCTCTTGGGACGGCTTCGATGTCGTGCTCGTCATCTGGATCTGTCCAAAGTCTGAAATTTATATTTTTTGTGTATATACTTATGACAAAATTTGCCAATGAGGAACGTGAGAAAATATTATTTATGTTTTACTCGCATGGCAATAAGGTTCAAAGATTTGTAATTACATATATAAAAGACGCTTGAATCCTCTTATACGTACCTTTCACCTAATGCAGCTGTTCGTGGCCAGAGCCTTGAATCTAATGCAGCTTCATCCACTTGTTCTGTCCACAAACAAACCTCCCCACCCAATATCTGCATAAAAAATAAATTAAATTGATTGCCAAAATTCCTTTGCAATTAATTGTAACTATTTTTCACAGGAAAATATAAGCATACCATTTCCACATTAAATGAAATCCTTTCCAAATTAAATTAATTTATTTTACTGATACAAATTGAAGAAGTTACGGAGGTCGCTGTGATAGTGTTGAAAATATCGCTTTTTTATCATATTTAGTTCAATCAAAATTTAATGTAGTGTTCAACGTGCCATAAAAAATTAACCTAACAAGGGACAATTTTTGTCCAATAATATTTTATATTTTTTATTAATTATAATTACCGGGAAGCTCGGAAATATATTCGGTTGCGAAGCACCACAAAAGAAGGCATAGTAAATTTCAAAGAAATCGAAATTACCTTACTGGAGAGATAAGGCCCGTGAAGGCCGATCATAGATCGTAAAGTAAAATCTAAGTGCTGTGCGTGTTACATATCAAACCATTTCTGTAAGTCTAAGAATTGCTGGAGGAAAGAAGCTGAGTTGCATTTTGTTCTGAGTGTGAAAAAAGCATCAACCGGCATAGTAGATCTCTTCAGATGAGCCATCAGCCCATCACCAACGAAAATTAGACAAGAAAGCACTTTTGTAAAGAAAATAATGTTACTTTTTAGGTAAGACTAGTCACTTATGTACTGTACTTTTTGTGGATAAAAGAGCAATAACAGCTAGTGATTTCGTTTTATTTCCGAATATTCAGTATAAACGGTTGGTTTTTGACCCCAGAAGTTGCAGTAAATGCTCATGAAGCACCAGGTGAGGGAAGAAGAGTGGAAAACGCACAACTGGTTCCATGGAAGGCAGAAGTACATATATTGATGCAAAAACAGGATTTTTTTTCAATTGTAAATTTTATGATTTGGTAAAAACTTTCAACACAACCTACGTATGTTTTATGAAAAGTATAATAAGCAGAACTATAGCTTCAATTTGAATCACTTCTGTTTGTTTTGTTTGACCCAAGGGCCATAGTCACATTTGTGAGACTTTGAATGGATTTGAATGCGGTGCTAAAAATGTTACGAAGTTGTAGGGAAGGCGTCGATAGGGTTAACCAATACGCAACCAGTTATTGTTTGTTAAGAAAAAGTCACAAGTGGTGGCGAAAATTGTTCTTTTGGGGCATGGAGGTTTGTGTCATTAATTCCTACATTATGTACAAGGCTATATTAGAAACATAAAATATATAATCAGCCTTAGGCTGATTACTTGATACCCTATATGATGTAAATATAATTCATCTCATAAAACTCTTCTCTTCAAAATTTTAGAGTGATAGGTTGCTTCCTTTTCGAATTATGTCCAATAATCTGGAAATTCAATATGGCGGCCCGCCCAAGGAGTGAGTGACATGACTTATTTTTGTTTTTCTGACTTGGAATTTTATAAAACTCATCTGCTTCTCTTTCTCAGGTTGCTTACCCTTCGAATTATGTCCAATAATACAAAAATTCAATATTCCGGCCAAACCAAGGAGTGGGGAGACATGGCGTATTTTCGTTTCTCCGACCTGGAGTCTCATCTATAGAAGATTTCAAAGTGATGGGTTGCTTACCCTTCGAATTATGTCCAATAATCCAAAAATTCAATATGGCGGCTTATTGAAGGACCCATTTTCGAACTTAGATTAGCAAATTTTCTGAAAGTAATATATACCAAATTTCAGCCTTCTAGCTCAATTCTTTCTCGAGTTGTCGTGTATATAGACGGACGGACGGACATGCTTAAATCGATTTGTTTTCACATTCTGAGCATAAGCATATAATTCATTCTGCTCTAGGAACATGGCATTGGGGTGACTGTTAGATGTTGAGAGAAAGGATGCAATCAGGAAGGGTGTATTATGCAAATTTAATAAAAGATAGTGAGCAACCGGATAAATATGTAATATGACATTATTATTCCTCAAGTATAAATGGCAAAAAAAACTTCTGCTGCTGCGCGCATTTACTGTTTGTGGGGTGGTGTCTCGGATGGACCAGCTAATTGCCAAAGTTCATTCCATGAAAAGTTTAAAATTTTTAATTTATGAAAAGTATGCTTCCATATGGGAAATAGAAAAACTCTTATAATTTAATATAGTAGTGTCATTAAATCTTCATTATGGTCAATGGTTTAGTGGATAGCGTGTTAGATTGTAATACATGAGACTCATATATATATGAAACCAGTGTTTCACTCTCCTCCACTCGCAAAATAAAATTTATGAAATTTAATTTTCAGTTTTTGCAGTCGGGGTTTTTTTTTTGTTTTTTGCAATAATTCTACTTTGTACAAAATCACACTTAACTCGGATTATGAATTATTTTTCATTTGTGTAAGATTTCATTTAATGTTAGTTTAGTGTTAGCCGTCTCATCAATGGCACAATTTTGTTATCTGAAACACGGCTTATCGGTCAATTCTTAGTTTTCTGATATACAAAAAAACAGCAGTTCAATTAATCTAACAACACTCTGAAGGAAACCATAAATGATATGTTTCTGAGGATGTGGGCAACAACCCACGGAACGTTGAGAAATAAAGGATTCCAAAGAAGAATTATCCTGTTGGATTAATTGGACTGCTGTTTTCTTTTGTATGTTAGATATTATCTCAAAAAGTAGAGCTGTGAAAATGAAGTTATCATAAATTTATTCTATCAAAAATTTTGCTTACCTGTTTCATCCTGAAACCATCTAATCTCATACGTTCCCAGGGTCTATGTTTATAAACATTTTGCCATGTTCGATACGGAGAACAGGCAGCTTCACCTGTTTATGTCAATATTATTAAAAAGCTTAAACAATTATTTTATTTACCAGTCGGTCTCCAGCTTCCGAAGCCGCAATCCAAATACCATGCATCTACATGTGATATAATTAAGTTAAATCCATTGTCAAGTAGATCATAATTTTCTTGCCAAGTACTTCCGCCCCATACTTGTACAGCAAACTGACTTTTAGGAAGACATTTTGTATTGGTTAAACCACTCGACCATACAACGACATGCTTTGGTAAAACATTCTTATTTGCAATTTTTAACCTACAGAAGTGTACTGTAAGTTAGAAAATATATAATTTCTTCTTTTTTAACGAACCTATTTAAAGTTTGTAGCATAAAATCACACCACATGCCTCGAAGATCTGTGTCATTAAAGTACTGTCCCCAACATTCCAAATTAACTTCATCACCTCCCAAGTGATAAAAGTCTGTTGGTCCCGTAAGATTTATAAGCTCTTCATATAATTTTTGGAGAATTAGGAACGTATTGTTGTTTTTTGGATTAAGCTGGCCGCAAGGAGGTTCTCCTTAAAATCGACATAAGCTTATATTTAATACATATTTGCAAATATTATGTACACTCTTAAGTTACCACAGTAAAAACTCCAAGGTTGTTGGTTAATGCATAAACTTAATTCTCCCATTCCTTTTTTTGGGCCCCAATCCCATCCATTGCCAGCGTGTGCTGGAGCATCAATTTCTGGAATGACCTAATATAATATTTTTGTTAATTAATTTTGTTAATATAGTTTTTGTTTCTGATTTATTTGCAAGTCTGAATTATAAAACTTATATTTAATATGAGAATTGGAGACTAGCATACTTTATAATCAGTTTCGATTCAATTTTTATATGATTCTTAAATCACTTTTTCAATATTATATATTCCTTTTTTCCTCTATTCAGTTATTCTTCTTTTCTCACTACAAAAAAAAGTAAAACAAATTAGAACATCTCTAAAAAAAGGCTTTCTGAAAACAAAATTTTAAACAAGTAGGAGTTAAAGGTAATTAAAAAGACATAGTGGAGGAAAATGGTTGAAGTCTCTCAAGATTATGCCTACAAGATGGAAGAGGTGGGCGAAAGCATTAGAAATTCAATTTACACCAAAACCATTCCCTTTTTACGATTAGTTCTTTTTGATTTAAGAGATACTTATGATACCTTTGGAATGGAAAAATTAAGAGTACTTTTAAGAATCTGTAGTAAAAGAATTATTCGCTTGATTGAAATTAATTTTTTATTACATAGTGCACATACAATGAATTTTAATATTAATATTATTTTTCTGGGATATAGCACCTATCGTGTGACGTACGGATTTTCCTAAACTCCAAATATGTTGGAAAATATGGCACTTTAACCGAAAAATGTCAATTATTATAATGTAAAATTAGCTTGTAGACTTAATATCTCGAGAACGAAACAAAAAAATAAAAAAACGTACGTTACACGATAGGGACTACATCCCAGAAAAATAATATTAGTCTACTTTCGATTTTCAAGTACCGATGATGCTAGAATCATGTACAGCAGGGAGCCATGTCCTTCAAAGAATGTATATAAGCAATGATATATATCTCCGCCATTTTGACAAGAAAAATCCACATTTTTAAAGTTGATTGTATGTGCACTAAGTAATAAAAAATTAATTTCAACCAAACTAATAATTTTTTTTACTACAAAAAGTACAAAGTTATCGTAACCCCTTAAACAGAGGGAATTTAGGAAAGAGGAGATTAGGAAATTAACTTGACAAATGTTGCCACAATTTATGGCATGAAATTACTATGCAATATCTCAGTGGCTTCGCAAATTGTATGCAGGAAACTCCTAAATTCATTACTCACACCCGGAAGTAATATAATATTTCACCATTTATATGAATAAATATTATATGGCAGGACTTGGTGAACGTAAACATTTTAAATTAAATTAACGTAAAACATACTTGAAAAAACACTTGGCGATTTTAGTCATATAGAATAGAATTTCTTGTTATATAAATTTAATTTAGAAGTTTTACTTTCAGCAAGTGCTCGTGTTTATTTATATAAATAACAACAATTTTGTTATTCATTTTGTTACTTGGGCATAGGGAAAGTCCTCCAATATGTGGACCACAAATTAGATTGGATTAGTTTAGTACACTTAAACAAAACAAAATCAAAAGACAACTTCAGTTTATTACTCGAATCCCGGCAGGATTCATTGGGTGTTCAAGATGCAGACAATACAAGTACAATATGTTCGTATTACCACATGGACGTCGGGGCGTGCATATGCGCGTTTTGATTTTTATAATATAAGAGCACTTTGATATTATGATTTCTAATAAAAGATATCTCTATTAGGATTGGAAAAATGTTACTAAAAGAATATGTTTATGTTGTTTTATCCTGATTTACGTAAAGAGTTTTCGACTGTTCTTCCGAAAATAGGATTCGCGAAATGTAATATACCATTGCAAAGCTTATAACGAGTAGGTAATGGTCATTTAGAAGTCCAAATTTAAAGTCAAATTCCGTGTGAAAACTTTTTTTTAAATATCCCCGCAATGGATAGTTGGTATAAATTTTTATAATTTCTTTATTAAACACAATTGCCTCAATAACGATGAATGCTAGATACACCAAACATTGTACACACATTACTTACTATATTCTTTATAAGTTTACTTAATTTGTTCGGCACAACGCTCTTTCATATGGATAAAAAAATAATGAAATGATATTTATCAAAAGGTTCCGAAAAAAGTAAATGGCACGATAATTTTTTCGATTAAAAACCGTTTAAAACACCAGATTGAAGAAAAATTGAATATCTGTATTAGTAATAGAAATATTATCAGAATTGTTGAATATATTATAGATACGATGTTACGAAAAGGTTGGTAGTATTTGCCACGGAGATGTTAGAAGATATGGTAAACGAATTCAAAGAAATATTTCACTTTTTTCACTTCTTTTGATTACAATCCTTAAAACTGCTCAAGCCATTCCTTAGAAACGTTATTATACTAAATTTCATTTCTCTCCCCCTTTCCATGTGTTAAAGGTTCATCTATTTTTCAGTTTAAAAAAAAATCGAGTTTTTCTGATTTTGCATCTTTTGAAAGTATGTAAGCTGTCAAAAATATTGCATAAAATTTTTGTTGAGAAATTGTAGATATTTTAGATTTTACAGGGGCCGAAATGTAGACAGTCCCCGTATTTATATCAGAGTAATTCTGTAATTTTTAAATAATTTCATTTATCATGCTCTGACATAATAACAAAAATTGGATTTGAGCGGATGTATTAATTTTGCTAAAACTATTTAACTGTAGTCAGAATTTTGTTAAAAAAATTACCAATTTTGAGAA